>VCJN01003048.1:0-61811 GCA_006384855.1 Tetraselmis striata
TGATGTCATACCGTTTCGTCCCACCGATGACATACTATTTCGCCCCACTGATGACTGACCGTTTCGTGCCACTGATGACAAACCGTTTCGTCCCACTGATGACATAACTATTTGCAATACACTATGTACTGCGGTTAGATAATGTTATGTCTTTTACTACTGCGCTCCACACTAATATTAAACCACTCCTTGCAGCGGAATACATGCACAAGGTCCATTGGTGCCGCTCTCCACCCCCCACCCCTCGACCACCACCAATTAGCATCTTTACTGATCTTGCCGCAGCTGCCTCGACGGGACGCAATACTACCGTGCAGGACCCTGATACCGCTCGTCTCGTTTTGGTTTCTATTCCCACTCGTCTGCCTACACCTCGATCGGTCCGACCTAGATTACACCGCTTCTACAGGGAACCCTAACCGAACTCGTTAGATCTGGCCGTATCACGCGTCGAGCAGGCATGCTGCTACTGTACGTGAGCGTAACTCACCTGGGGTAGCGCCGTCCTTGTCTTCCTTGTCCTTGGCAGGCTCGTTCTTCTTCGGCGCCATTCTGGCGGTAGGTTGGTTGACGCGGTAGATTAGCGGGTTTCTGGGTGGGCAGCGGTGAGGGAGAGGTGGAAATGACGTGGTTTCTGTCTGCCGCCGCTCTGACCCCTGCTGGACCAACGGCGCGCGTGCGCACACTAGAGTGCACCTCGCCGTCGTCATCACTTTCATGTATTTTGCGCCGCGACGAATATACAGGGCAAACTACTGCGGCTATATATTACTATTACTAGAAGATAATATATTCCCTACTCGAGAGGCATAACGGTACGAGAGTACAATAGCGTGGCAGTAATATTCCTTCATGGGATGATATATTCCTTGGATTGGATTCGGGTGGACATACTAGTACAGAACTATTAACGGCATACGAAAGAAACACGAAATAACACGAAATACTACCTCGGAAATATTTCCTAAATATTTCCTGTAGTATGATTTACGTGTACAAACCTCACATGTACGGCATCTTGTATTTTGGCTCAGTACCGCTCCGGTGTTTGAGTCATCAGGTAACTATTCTGACCCGTAGCTGGATATTATACACCCCGGTCAACGGCCCGTCCGAGAACGGTCATCGGCCGTCGCTCTTCCTCACCACATATCACAGTCCTTCACCAACCCCACTCGCCCCACGCCGCAGCATGATTGGCGGCGGTCGAAAGCATGGCCTCTTCTCCAGGATCCGGCGCGTCGGACACTACAGTTGCATTACCGCCGTGTTCGTGCCGCAGCGGGTACTCGTGTGATTGCGACGCGCGTGCTAGTGATCGTAAGGAGGTTGATGTTAAAAGGGAGTACACGTGGGGCAAGGGCTTCGATGAGGTCGCCGAAAGCGATACTGGCAAGATATCGTCTCTGATCAGCAAGCGCACCTCTCGCGACAATATCCGCTTCATGCTCGCCAAGGAGGCTAGCGAGCAGTCGCCATACTGTTCGCGGAAGTGCGTGCACAAGCTATACACACAGTGCGGAGAGGCCCTCGTTGATGCCGTGATGGACCGTGCGTTGACCGTATACTATGGCAATCGGAATTGCTCCTTTGACCGGCTCGCTCAGGTTCTCAAGGGTGGCTACGAGTCGGCCTCCGACAAGTTCGATTACATGTTTGATCACGGTGGCTACTTGCGCTCTTTCGATCATCGAGGCCACATCTACATGTGTGGGCGTGCGTGGGAGGTCTTGCATCAGGTCTCAAAACGCAGACATCTCGTGATCCATCGGTCGGTGGTGGATAACGAACCCACGTACATCAGGCAGCGCAAGCAATACGAGAGCAGACAAACCGGACCGAGGGAGCATGTGCGCATATTTCGGGAGCACTTCTTCTCAGATGACCTCGGTCACGTCGAGATCATGCCTTTTCACGACGGGAACAGCGAGACCTTAAAGAAGCACCCGTCTCCCTGGATGACAAAGATGTGCGTCTACTACTATTACAAGTCGTGGGCCGAGGACGACAACGCCATTCTCCGTGGTAAGGCCCAAACTGTCGAGCTGATGACATAACGTGTTGTCCCGCTGATGACAAACCGTTTCGTCCCGCTGATGACAGACTATTTCGTCCCGCTGATGACATACCGTTTCGTCCCGCTGATGACAGGCCGTTTCGTCCCGCTGATGACATACCGTTTTGTCCCGCTGATGACAGACCGATTTCGTCCCGCTGATGACAGACTGTTTTGTCCCGCTGATGACAAACCGTTTCGTCCCACTGATGACAAACCGATTTCGTCCGGCTGACGCCAGAACGTTTAGTCCCACTGAAGACAGCCCGTTTCGTCACATACACTGATGACATACCGTTTCGTCCTGCTGATGACAGAAATATTCACCCACTATCGATATGATTATTTCGACCCACTTTAAACCGAACTTTTATGTCTTACATTATGAAAGCTTATTTGTATACCGACCTATTCTGCCCCTGCCGCTTTCTAGAATTGGCTACCGAGAGCGAAGTGAAGCTCGCATCGTTCGACACTTTCCGCCGGACTTGGAAGGAAGACTTCCCGGATGTCACCACGCCAAAGGTGAAGCGATTCAGCCACTGTCCCATTTTTGCGGCGGGCCAAGCACTTAGAGACCTAGCTCGCGAGATTTGCACAAAGGACATGACGCCAGAGGAGCGTCAAGTGCACCGTCAACATCAGCAGCTCGTGAGGCGTCAGGTCAGAGCCAAGCAGAAGGTACACCTCGAGAGAGTGCGCCAGGAACGAAGTGATCTGAACAACGCCGTCTTCCAGTCGCGCCTTGGCCATGGAAACTTCTTCTTCTTCGAAATTGATAGCATGGACTCCGCGAATCAAGACCCTGCTGCCTCATTGGGTTCGCATCCCCAAGATTGCGAAGCCCGACATGCCCCTCAAGTACCACCTCACATGTACGTGTGAAGTACGACGGATACCGCCCGGACGACATATACTACGACACCAACACCATCACCCACGATTCGTCCACGACGTGCACTGTGATATGGATCACGATCATGAAGGTGAGCTCGTTAGCCTCCCGATATAGATTCGCCGTGGTTGTCCAGTAGCCGTGGACTGATGAAATCTGATCTGCGATGGAAGGAAATTCAACACCGTGGTAGAAAGATTCCGTACATCAGAATCCAGATGGACAACACCGTCAGGGTGAACAAGAATAGGAACGTGGGGGCCCTCTGCAATTGGCTTGTGTCTGTCGGCATCTGCGACGTCATTCATTTGGTCTTCCAGCCTGTCGGGCACACTCATGAACGGGTTGGCCAGATCTTCAGCCGCATTAGTCTTGCGCTATCTCGCAGCTCCGCCTACACAATCGAGGCCTTTCTTGACTTTGTGGCGAAGGCATTCTCCCCCACTCCGGAGATTGCTGAGCTCTCATTCTCCCTCGACTTCTCTGAGTGGTTAAGGCCCCATTTCCAAGCCCACATTCAGGACATAATTAAGCCGCACAAATTCGAGTTCACCCGTGACGACGCCGCCGCGCCTGGCGGCTCGTTGCGCACCGCAACAGTAAGTCAATTATCTTTATAGGTCGGTCATTTTTTCGCAAGTTACTGTGTTAAGGAACCAAGGTGACAAAAGATGGCGAAATGTGTTCTCAAAGTGCCAAATCAAGATGCCAACCACCTAATCTACCACGACTCTAGTGTGGCTCGGCTAAAGTAGGAAATTCGCACGGCGAAATGGTGTCATTCACAACTACGGGGCGGGATGGGCGGGGCGGTAGTTCAGATAATTTTCAGTCTACTCCAACGTGTCCATTGCCGTGCCATCTTCGGCCTCCTTGGCAGCGGCCTCCTTCTCCAATCTTTTTTGATAGTCTCGTACACCACGGGGGGGGCTTGCGCTGACCGCCGCCCTTGGGTGGCTTGGGGGCCACCTTGGACTTGGCCTTGGCCTTGGGTGGCTCCGGGGCCACCTTGGACTTGGACTTGGACTTGGGTGCGGCGGGATTGCGGTCGGTCTTGGGCTTGGCCTTGGCCTTGGCCTTGGCCGCGGGTGCAGCGGGCTTGGGGTCGGGCTTGACCTTGGGTCTGGGGTTGGCCTGCCCTTGGGTGAGGCCAAAAAGGGGCCGCTCATCCTCCGATGAGTCACACCTTTGCGTAGGCGGTGCCTGCGGGTCTTCATCTCCGCCTTCGTCCAGCATACCCGCCCCCTGGACTGGTTGGTCGTCTTCGCATGAATCTGTGGTACATCGGAAATAGTCTTAGTAGAAGTTAATCAGTCACCGAAACGGGCGCATTCTATGGAAACTAAGGGATGTACCTTCGCCTCGAGGAGTCTGAGCTTTTTTCAGATGGGCCGGCAGCTTCAGCAAAGGGGAGTCGACCCAGGTCTCGTCTATGCCCGGGTGTGCCTTCAAGTAGCGGTGCTGGATCTCTTCTTGGAAAGTCCTCAATCGCGTGTTGCAAGTCTCGTCCTCAATGTGTGCTCCCACACGTCCACGCGATTGGCCGCGCCTTCGAGTTGAGTCTTGTTGCTATCGACCAACACCACATGAATAGCGTTTCCGGGGGACTCCTTCGCCCTATCTAGCGGCAGCTGCGACCTGCCAGTGCCGCAGCATTACACTTAACATGAGTAATTGGGTTATATCGCAAGCGGTTATGTGATGCATGGGTAACACAACCATAGATGATAGTTGGGCGTACCAATGTTGTTCCCGTCCCGCACGTAACATCCACAATTGTGCCGCGCGCAGGAGCCCAGTCCAGAATTCTTCTCATGACAGCCACTCGTTTTTGGTACTTGTTCAGAGGCGCCCCATTGTGGAGAAACTGCAGCCTTCCCGGCACAGGCGCGTGGATGAAATTGGTGAAATATCGTTGCGGGTCTTTGGTCTCGGGCTTGATGAATCTCGCGGTTGTCGAGTCGCCAGCCTTCTCGCGCCAGCATAACCAGATGTGCTCCCCCTAGAGGATCCACCTCTTGCCAATTCCTGGCTGAGAGGGGCCCTTGCTCCAGTATATCGCCTTGAACCTCCAACGCGCGTGATGCAACACAGAGCTGGCGGTTACAAACTGTTGGTCTGATGAAAATATACCACCGGTGTCGAGAATCCGTCCCCGCTCGACTCTGCCAACTCCAGCGTGGCGGCGAGCTCACTTTTCCCCCACGGGTCTCTATCAAATTCGAGTGCTCGCGCTTCCGCAACAGTCGCTTGCTTTCCCGAATTCGGTTTTGCCGCTGCGTAATTCGTGTCTGCGACCACGAGTGAGATGTCCCCGGGAGCATTCTTTGTGATCTCGTCCATGGCATCTCGGAAGTCTCCTGGGGGTCATAACGCAAACCAGGGTCACCTACATTCCACCGAAAGCAATCGCACTGGCGAAAAGGCACAGTATCAATGGAACTTACCGCTGATAAACTTGTACATGATATCATCGCAATTGCCCAGCCGCTTGTATCCTTTGGGAACAACGGTCGTCCTCTTGCGCCCTGCTTGGGCCAAGAACTCCTGCCACGCTTCCACCGCAGCGATCTGCAGAGGGTCGCTGAATTCGTGGGTCTTAGTCTTCAAACCCTGCACTCGTAGACCGGATAGGTGCTTCAGCATGGTCTTGTCCTTCGGGAGCCTGCATTCGGGAGAAGTTCGATGAGAACGGTATCATACCACTTGATATGCATATCATGAGGGTATATTAGTATGGCACATACTTGATTGGTCTCAATAGTTCTTGAAAGCCAAGCACAGATGATCGGATTACTTTCGCGAGATGGGGGTCGGATGCGACGGCTGATAGCTTTCTCTTCATGATGGGCGTCGACTCCAGCTGCTCCTCCTTTGTTAGACCTGCATGTATCATTACCCACAGAAGGCGTCGTAGGTTTTTCTTCTCGATCAGGTTGCAGATAGCACCACCACTGCCCCGACCTAGGACCCTGGTGCCCATAGGGAAGAACTTGAGGTCGCCGCTGACGATTTGTGACACGTAATGTTGGATCTGCGACAACAGCCGGAACGGAGGTCACCTTGGGTTCAAACTTCGATTGGCTAATGCAATATAATCAGGTTACTTACGCTATCGGGGCTTCAGAACTTTTCCCCGCCTGGGCAGCGGGGTAGAGATGTCAACTCTGCCAAAAAACCCTGGTCGACATCTGTGGTATCCACCTCCATGTCCCATGCGATGCCCGCGCCCCGTGGACTGAGCTTGGCTTCCAAACACCAATGGATCTTGTAGTGCTTGGGCACAGGGACGTCTGCCAGAGCGAAAGCGTTTTTTATGCCTACTGGCTTGGATATTTTTGATTCATTCACCTTCACGAGGGCCGCTCTGACCTCCTCCTCGTTTGGGTGCGGGATTCTGCAATCGCGGTACGCTTCCATCAGCTCCTTCACGGCGTGCCACGTGTTCTCGGACTTTAGCATGGCTGCTTTCAGAAGATTCCACGATGAGGGCAGTGCCGGTCCGTCGAGGTCCATCCCGGAGGTTTTTAGCAGCTTCCACGCGGGGCTGACTTTCTGTGATGTTCTCTCGTTATCAACAAGCACCGAAATCACCATTGTAGCGCTGCCGCTCGTGAAGGCATCGAAGGCCGCGTCTAGGAGCTCGTCTGGTTCCAAGTGGGGTGCCTTTTTCGCCAACCCATCGACCCAGTTGTCATAGGTCCTCCTCAACGCGACAACAATGTCGTATAGAGTATTTTTTGCTCTGGTGCTGCTGATATTGTTGTGTTGCGCACCTAGCCACCTATGGATAAAAAGCCGGCGGTTATCATCAGTATGGTATCATATGCTGATTCAACCCCCTACTAACATGACCTACACATACTTGGCGAATGTGTCGGATAGGTTGGCGTATCATTCAGTCCACCAAACATTCAGCTGGTCGTCTTCTGGTCCCGTGATATGATCCTCATCGATGATTCGTTGACAAACTGCCCTCCTATGGTCACCGGCGGTCACGAATGCCATGTACTTCATATCATATGGGTCTTTGCTCTCCGCGTATTTGTCCATATGCTCTTTGACCGCATCTCGCGACTTGGATGCCTTATTGTAGCTCTTCAAGAGGACCTCCGAAGGGCCCAGGCTTGGTCGATAACCAGACAACTGCGACAAGAATAACGAGTTAATATCCGGGCCACACCCGCATTAATAGGGACCGAGGTCACCTCCGGTCACATGCGTATTAAGGGCATTCTTGATACTTAGGTTATTGGGTGGCCAGGAGTGTCAACGGGCGTGCAGGGAGTGACTCCCCCGAATTTTGTGCATAATCGCTGCGACGTTCTTGTCATTGAGCGCTCTAGCACGGAAAGCGTCGGAAGGGGGCAGCAACTCCGTGGTTTGAATGAAGTACTCGCCGACCTGTTACGTAACAATCGTGTTTACTAGCAATGCTAAATCAGCCATGTAGGTACATGCAATATTCGGTTGTCACCTCGCAAGTTTTTGCAATGGCGTCGAGAGCAAGTGAGCTTTTGCCGTATATCTTGATGGAGCCCGCATCAGGTTGAAGCTCGTATGCTCCGAGCCAGCCTTCATCGAAGAGTCTCTGGATGGGTCTGGAGGATCTCGACGTCGCTTTGTAGATTTGTGGGTGGGCATCCATCGCCAGCTCCGGGGCATCGTCCTTGTACTTCTTGCTGATTAGCCTGGCAACGGGCTGTCCCAAACAGGACGGGTCGGCAACAACGCCCGGCGCGTATCCCCATGTACCGACTTCGGGATGCGGCATCATCATGCCAGGGATGTGCTTCTTTGGGTCGAGGAGCATGGCCGAAGCTTGTTTGGCCCTTGGCCGTTTGACATGCAATCTTACGTGGACCATGTCATCAAGCCTCTGGTAGTCGTACTCCCCCATGTATGTTTCGACGACCCCAATCCTTGTGACCTCGCCCTCGTAGTCTGGAGACTTTATCATTGTGCCGGCAGGAACACCCGATCCCTTCGTAGCAGCCAACTCCAAAACGAAGTACAGCTCCACCGCTCCACGGTTGTGGACGAGGCACCACTCGAGGTGGTCTTGCAGCTTGTCCTTCACCTTTTTCTTGATTTAAGGACTCTTCGGTTTTGGTGCATTCTTCCCTTGCTTCTTTGGAGCGGGCTCGGGGCTGGATGATTGATGCGGGGAGCAAGGAGGCTCAGCGGCGGGTTTCCGTGGCTCGGCCGGTTCGGGGCTCTTTTCGATTGTCCCAGCGCTTTGTCCAATTGGCTCTTTCTCGGGCTCTACACAGTCACTTGGAGAGTTGGCTGCCGGTGTTGAAGAAATAATGGGATTTCTGGGGTGCACGGTTGGCTGCGGCTCCTGAACCGGTACTGAGGTGGTCCCGGGACCTATGGATTCTCGAATTGGCAACCCGACATCATGCATATGCATATAGGGCGATCTTCCCACTGCTTTCCTCTGCTCTTTCTCCTGTTCGGCCTCATCTCCATCGGTGCAGTCATAGAAGAGCTCCGAGGGGGAAATGCTTGTCTACCAGAGTATGCCCCAACTCGCGCATTTCTTTCGTGCAAGGCGTCTCGACATCATCAAAAGGCCCCGTTTGTTTGCAGCACAAACACAGTTACTCGCGGCTACTTCACGGAATTCAAGCTCACCTTCATTCGGAATTGGGACCGTACCTTGCGCATGTTTTCCTCTCTCGATACACCTGATTCATGCGTTGGTGAGGAGAATGGTCTCTACACTGCTGTACTTTGTACTGCAGGAGCCGACGAAGGAGCGAACAACTGGCGACTGAGGCGGACGATAACGAGTACAAGCCAAGCGAAGTACGAGTATGAGCATTGCGAGTGCGAGTACAAGTGAAGGCGACGTACTGGTACGAGGACGACGAGGCGACAGTACGCGCGACTACAAGGCGACTAGAAGTGCAGGACAGTATTACGAGTACCCACATGGGGTGCGAGTAACATGTATGTACCTGCGTACCAGCAACGGCGATTGTCGTACGCTATGGTGTCACATGCTAAAGGATGATAAACTTCTCACATGTGCAAAATAGCGAATGAAAATAACCGTTGTGCTGCGGACATGCGAAGGTGCTAGGAACCGTGTCTATACTTAATACTATATGACTAAAATAGCGACGGGCCGCGGATTAGGACCGGACACGTCGATTTTAGTATGAGAGTCTAATAGTTAGACGCAGCACAGGTGGCGGAAATTGGATCGGTACACAGCGCACGGAATGACGGAAACCAACGACTATAAATAGGCCGGCAAAACCACCGCCGGGCCAGTCACCCAGGTTACCGGCATTCCGGTATTGTAAGAATCCCTTTTCCCAAATCTCCGCTCATTATTCCTGGCCGTGTGGAATAACGATCCAGCAATGGGCCCTAAGACTCAGCTCCTGCTTTAGGACTATCTATGGCTAGACGACTATTCGGCCTAAGTCCTAAGGGGGCTGTAACACTTGGTTGGACTTAGGCCGAATAGTCGTCTCGCCATAGATAGTCCTAAAGCAGGAGCTGAGTCTTAGGGCCCATTGCTGGATCGTTATTCCACACGGCCAGGAATAATGAGCGGAGATTTGGGGAAAGGGATTCGTACAATACCGGAATGCCGGTAACCTGGGTGACTGGCCCGGCGGTGGTTTTGCCGGCCTATTTATAGTCGTTGATTTCCGCCATTCCGTGCGCTGTGTACCGATCCAATTTCCGCCACCTGTGATGCGTCTAACTATTAGATTCTCATACTAAAATCGACGTGTCCGGTCCTAATCCGCGCCCCGTCGCTATTTTAGTCATATACTATTAAGTATAGACACGGTTCCTAGCACCTTCGCCTGTCCGCAGCACATCGGTTATTTTCATTCGCTATTTTGCACATGTGAGAAGTTTATCGCACATGCTATAGCGTTCTAGGTGGTTCTAGTAGATAGGTTCTAGTACCTACTAATACTAATACCTTACTAGGGCAGCGCTCCATTTCACGCTAGGTATCATCATCCTTTAGCATGTGACACCATAGCGTACGACAATCGCCGTTGCTGGTACGCAGGTACATACATGTTACTCGCACCCCATGTGGGTACTCGTAATACTGTCATGCACTTCTAGTCGCCTTGTAGTCGCGCGTACTGTCGCCTCGTCGTCCTCGTACCAGTACTTCGCCTTCACTTGTACTCGCACTCGCGATGCTCATACTCGTACTTCGCTTGGCTTGTACTCGTTCTCGTCCGCCTCAGTCGCCAGTTGTTCGCTCCTTCGTCGGCTCCCGCTGTACAAAGTACAGCAGTGTATAGTACATAACAGCCGCCGTGCTGCAAGAAACATAATAAAACAGATATACAATACAGGCTGCAGCGCGGCAAGGCGGCAACAGTCAGAGAGGACCGCTGTTGCGCGGCAGGGCACTCTGCAGCACGGCGTCGCACATACAGCGCCGCCGTGCTGGAAGAAACATAACAAACATATATAGGATACATACCCGTTGCAGCGCGGCAGCAGTCAAAGAGTACCGATATTGAATATCTTGAAGTACCATACAGGCCTCGAGGCGGAGGGTACTTTCGCTCTAAGCACAGAACAATACTACTAGTACTTAGCGTTGTACCTCTTCTGGGTCGGCGTTCCCGCCCTCCGCCTCCATCGCTGGTTCCTTTGAGTGCTCATCGGATTCGACCTCCTGCGATTATCAATTCGAATAAATTGTGTCATGTGTCATCCCTCTCCCGGGGATAGGCGAGAGAGTAATTGCAGTCCTACTTACAGGCAGGGCACTCTGCAGCACGGCGTCGCACATACAGCGCCGCCGTGCTGCGAGAAACATCAATACAAGACAGGCTGCAGCGTAGCAAGCCGGCAGCAATCAGGGAGTACCGATGCTACGCAGCAAGGCACTCTGCAACACGGCGTCGCACATACAGCGCCGCCGTGCTGCAAGAAAGATAAGAAAACAGATATACAATACAGGCTGCAGCGCGGCAAGCCGGCAGCAGTCAGAGAGTACCGCTGCTGCGCGGCAGGGCACTCTATGTACGGCGCTGTATGTGCGACGCCGTGCTGCAAGAAACATAGTAAAACAGATATACAATATAGGTTTCAGCGCGGCAAGGCGGCAGCAGTCAGAGAGTACCGCTGTTGTGCGGGAGGGCACTCTGCAGCACGGCGTCGCACATATAGCGCCGCCGTGCTGCAAGAAACATAATAAAACAGATATACAATACAGGCTGCAGCGCGGCAAGGCGGCAGCAGTCAGAGAGGACCGCTGCCGCGCGGCAGGGCACTCTGCAGCACGGCGTCGCACATACAGCGCCGCTGTTATGTACTCTACACTGCTGTACTTTGTACTGCAGGAGCCGACGAAGGAGCGAACAACAGGCGACTGAGGCGGACGAGAACGAGTACAAGCCAAGCGAAGTACGAGTATGAGCATCGCGAGTGCGAGTACAAGTGAAGGCGAAGTACTGGTACGAGGACGACGAGGCGACGGTACGCGCGACTACAAGGCGACTACAAGTGCAGGACAGCATTACGAGTACCCACATGGGGTGCGAGTAACATGTATGTACCTGCGTACCAGCAACGGCGATTGTCGTACGCTATGGTGTCACATGCTAAAGGATGATAAACTTCTCACATGTGCAAAATAGCGAATGAAAATAACCGCTGTGCTGCGGACATGCGGAGGTGCTAGGAACCGTGTCTGTACTTAATAGTATGTGACTAAAATAGCGACGGGCCGCGGTTTAGGACCGGACACGTCGATTTTAGTATGAGAGTCTAATAGTTAGACGCAGCACAGGTGGCGGAAATTGGATCGGTACACATCGCACGGAATGACGGAAACCAACGACTATAAATAGGCCGGCAAAACCACCGCCGGGCCAGTCACCCAGGTTACCGGCATTCCGGTATTGTACGAATCCCTTTCCCCAAATCTCCGCTCATTATTCCTGGCCGTGTGGAATAACGATCCAGCAATGGGCCCTAAGACTCAGCTCCTGCTTTAGGACTATCTATGGCTAGACGACTATTCGGCCTAAGTCCTAAGGGGGCTGTAACACTTGGTTGGACTTAGGCCGAATAGTCGTCTCGCCATAGATAGTCCTAAAGCAGGAGCTGAGTCTTAGGGCCCATTGCTGGATCGTTATTCCACACGGCCAGGAATAATGAGCGGAGATTTGGGAAAAGGGATTCTTACAATACCGGAATGCCGGTAACCTGGGTGACTGGCCCGGCGGTGGTTTTGCCGGCCTATTTATAGTCGCTGGTTTCCGTCATTCCGTGCGTTGTGTACCGATCCAATTTCCGCCACCTGTGCTGCGTCTAACTATTAGACTCTCATACTAAAATCGACGTGTCCGGTCCTAATCCGCGGCCCGTCGCTATTTTAGTCATATACTACTAAGTACAGACACGGTTCCTAGCACCTTCGCATGTCCGCAGCACAGCGGTTATTTTCATTCGCTATTTTGCACATGTGAGAAGTTTATCATCCTTTAGCACGTCACACCATAGCGTACGACAATCGCCGTTGCTGGTACGCAGGTACATACATGTTACTCGCACCCCATGTGGGTACTCGTAATACTGTCATGCACTTCTAGTCGCCTTTGTAGTCGCGCGTACTGTCGCCTCGTCGTCCTCGTACCAGTACTTCGCCTTCACTTGTACTCGCACTCGCAATGCTCATACTCGTACTTCGCTTGGCTTGTACTCGTTCTCGTCCGCCTCAGTCGCCAGTTGTTCGCTCCTTCGTCGGCTCATGCAGTACAAAGTACAGCAGTGTAGAGTACATAGCAGCGGCGCTGTACGTGCGACGCCGTGCTGCAGAGTGCCCTGCCGCGCAGCAGCGGTCCTCTCTGACTGTTGCCGCCTTGCCGCGCTGCAGCCTGTATTGTATATATGTTTTACTATGTTTCTTGCAGCACGGCGGCGCTATATGTGCGACGCCGTGCTGCAGAGTGCCCTCCCGCACAGCAGCGGTACTCTCTGACTGCTGCTGGCTTGCCGCGCTGAAACCTGTATTGTATATCTGTTTTACTATGTTTCTTGCGGCACGGCGTCGCACATACAGCGCCGTACATAGAGTGCCCTGCCGCGCAGCAGCGGTACTCTCTGACTGCTGCCGGCTTGCCGCGCTGCAGCCTGTATTGTATATCTGTTTTCTTATCTTTCTTGCAGCACGGCGGCGCTGTATGTGCGACGCCGTGTTGCAGAGTGCCTTGCCGCGTAGCATCGGTACTCCCTGATTGCTGCCGGCTTGCTACGCTGCAGCCTGTCTTGTATTGATGTTTCTCGCAGCACGGCGGCGCTATATGTGCGACGCCGTGCTGCAGAGTGCCCTCCCGCACAGCAGCGGTACTCTCTGACTGCTGCTGGCTTGCCGCGCTGAAACCTGTATTGTATATCTGTTTTACTATGTTTCTTGCGGCACGGCGTCGCACATACAGCGCCGTACATAGAGTGCCCTGCCGCGCAGCAGCGGTACTCTCTGACTGCTGCCGGCTTGCCGCGCTGCAGCCTGTATTGTATATCTGTTTTCTTATCTTTCTTGCAGCACGGCGGCGCTGTATGTGCGACGCCGTGTTGCAGAGTGCCTTGCCGCGTAGCATCGGTACTCCCTGATTGCTGCCGGCTTGCTACGCTGCAGCCTGTCTTGTATTGATGTTTCTCGCAGCACGGCGGCGCTGTATGTGCGACGCCGTGCTGCAGAGTGCCCTGCTTGTAAGTAGGACTGCAATTACTCTCTCGCCTATCCCCGGGAGAGGGATGACACATGACACAATTTATTCGAATTGATAATCGCAGGAGGTCGGCTCCGATGAGCACTCATCAAAGGAACCAGCGATGGAGGCGGAGGGCGGGAACGCCGACCCAGAAGAGGTACAACGCTAGGTACTAGTAGTATTGTTTTGTGCTTAGAGCGAAAGTACCCTCCGCCTCGCGGCCTGTATGGTACTTCAAGATATTCAATATCGGTACTCTTTGACTGCTGCCGCGCTGCAACGGGTCTGTATCCTATATCTGTTTGTTATGTTTCTTCCAGCACGGCGGCGCTGTGTGTGCGACGCCATGCTGCAGAGTGCCCTGCCGCGCAGCAGCGGTCCTCTCTGACTGCTGCCGCCTTGCCGCGCTGCAGCCTGTATTGTATATCTGTTTTATTATGTTTCTTGCAGCACGGCGGCTGTTATGTACTATACACTGCTGTACTTTGTACAGCGGGAGCCGACGAAGGAGCGAACAACTGGCGACTGAGGCGGACGAGAACGAGTACACGCCAAGCGAAGTACGAGTATGAGCATCGCGAGTGCGAGTACAAGTGAAGGCGAAGTACTGGTACGAGGACGACGAGGCGACAGTACGCGCGACTACAAGGCGACTAGAAGTGCATGACAGTATTACGAGTACCCACATGGGGTGCGAGTAACATGTATGTACCTGCGTACCAGCAACGGCGATTGTCGTACGCTATGGTGTCACATGCTAAAGGATGATGATACCTAGCGTGAAATGGAGCGCTGCCCTAGTAAGGTATTAGTATTAGCAGGTACTAGAACCTATCTACTAGAACCACCTAGAACGCTATAGCATGTGCGATAAACTTCTCACATGTGCAAAATAGCGAATGAAAATAACCGCTGTGCTGCGGACAGGCGAAGGTGCTAGGAACCGTGTCTGTACTTAATAGTATGTGACTAAAATAGCGACGGGGCGCGGATTAGGACCGGACACGTCGATTTTAGTATGAGAGTCTAATAGTTAGACGCAGCACAGGTGGCGGAAATTGGATCGGTACACAGCGCACGGAATGACGGAAACCAACGACTATAAATAGGCCGGCAAAACCACCGCCGGGCCAGTCACCCAGGTTACCGGCATTCCGGTATTGTACGAATCCCTTTCCCCAAATCTCCGCTAATTATTCCTGGCCGTGTGGAATAACGATCCAGCAATGGGCCCTAAGACTCAGCTCCTGCTTTAGGACTATCTATGGCTAGACGACTATTCGGCCAAGTCCAACCAAGTGTTACAGCCCCCTTAGGACTTAGGCCGAATAGTCGTCTAGCCATAGATAGTCCTAAAGCAGGAGCTGAGTCTTAGGGCCCATTGCTGGATCGTTATTCCACACGGCCAGGAATAATGAGCGGAGATTTGGGAAAAGGGATTCTTACAATACCGGAATGCCGGTAACCTGGGTGACTGGCCCGGCGGTGGTTTTGCCGGCCTATTTATAGTCGCTGGTTTCCGTCATTCCGTGCGTTGTGTACCGATCCAATTTCCGCCACCTGTGATGCGTCTAACTATTAGACTCTCATACTAAAATCGACGTGTCCGGTCCTAATCCGCGGCCCGTCGCTATTTTAGTCATATACTACTAAGTACAGACACGGTTCCTAGCACCTTCGCATGTCCGCAGCACATCGGTTATTTTCATTCGCTATTTTGCACATGTGTGAGTTTATCATCCTTTAGCACGTGACACCATAGCGTACGACAATCGCCGTTGCTGGTACGCAGGTACATACATGTTACTCGCACCCCATGTGGGTACTCGTAATACTGTCCTGCACTTCTAGTCGCCTTGTAGTCGTCGCGCGTACTGTCGCCTCGTCGTCCTCGTACCAGTACTTCGCCTTCACTTGTACTCGCACTCGCAATGCTCATACTCGTACTTCGCTTGGCTTGTACTCGTTCTCGTCCGCCTCAGTCTCCAGTTGTTCGCTCCTTCGTCGGCTCCTGCAGTACAAAGTACAGCAGTGTAGAGTACATAACAGCGGCGCTGTATGTGCGACGCCGTGCTGCAGAGTGCCATGCCGCGCAGCAGCGGTCCTCTCTGACTGCTGCCGCCTTGCCGCGCTGCAGCCTGTATTGTATTGATGTTTCTTGCAGCACGGCGGCGCTGTATGTGCGACGCCGTGCTGCAGAGTGCCCTGCATGGAAGTAGGACTGCAATTACTCTCTCGCCTATCCCCGGGAGAGGGATGACACATGACACAATTTATTCGAATTGATAATCGCAGGAGGTCGGCTCCGATGAGCACTCATCAAAGGAATCAGCGATGGAGGCGGAGGGCGGGAACGCCGACCCCGAAGAGGCACTAGTAGTATTGTTATGTGCTTAGAGCGAAAGTACCCTCCGTCTCGCGTCCTATACGGTACTTCAAGATATTCAATATCGGTACTCTTTGACTGCTGCCGCGCTGCAACGGGTCTGTATCCTATATCTGTTTGTTATGTTTCTTGCAGCACGGCGGCTGTTATGTACTATACACTGCTGTACTTTGTACAGCGGGAGCCGACGAAGGAGCGAACAACTGGCGACTGAGGCGGACGAGAACGAGTACAAGCCAAGCGAAGTACGAGTATGAGCATCGCGAGTGCGAGTACAAGTGAAGGCGAAGTACTGGTTTGAATTACAAAAGCGTAAGCAACAAGAGCCTTCCGCGTAGTACAACGTCACGGGCAACTTCAATAAAGCTGCCTGAAGCCCACGCGAGAATGAGCAACGCCTCCGTCTTCATGTCTTGAGTCTTGTGGAGTTGGCGGTGCGACCCACACCGCTGCGCGCAGGCGCGCATGCGGAGTCATCACCGTGAGGTGCGGACCGACGGGCGAAGATAGGTGCTGTGAAGCTGCCTCGGACGGTGCCGCGGGTGACTCGGGGATGCGCGCCGGCGGTGGTGTGGGTGCGGGGATGGGGAGGGGAGCGGGTGTGGTTGGGGAAAGGGGGGCGGAGGGGTGCGGCTTGGACCATGGCGGGCGGCGCGCACGCAGAGTCATCACCGTGAAGAGCGGACCGACGGGCGAAGATAGGTGCTGTGAAGCTGCCTCGGACGGTGCCGCGGGTGACTCGGGGATGCGCGCCGGCGGTGGTGTGGCTGCGGGGATGGGGAGGGGAGCGGGTGTGGTTGGGGAAAGGGGGGCGGAGGGGTGCGGCTTGGACCATGGCGGGCGGCGCACACGCAGAGTCATCACCGTGAAGAGCGGACCGACGGGCGAAGATAGGTGCTGTGAAGCTGCCTCGGACGGTGCCGCGGGTGACTCGGGGATGCGCGCCGGCGGTGGTGTGGCTGCGGGGATGGGGAGGGGAGCGGGTGTGGTTGGGGAAAGGGGGGCGGAGGGGTGCGGCTTGGACCATGGCGGGCGGCGCACACGCAGAGTCATCACCGTGAAGAGCGGACCGACGGGCGAAGATAGGTGCTGTGAAGCTGCCTCGGACGGTGCCGCGGGTGACTCGGGGATGCGCGCCGACGGTGGTGTGGCTGCGGGGATGGGGAGGGGAGCGGGTGTGGTTGGGGAAAGGGGGGCGGAGGGGTGCGGCTTGGACCATGGCGGGCGGCGCGCACGCGGAGTCATCACCGTGAAGAGCGGACCGACGGGCGAAGATAGGTGCTGTGAAGCTGCCTCGGACGGTGCCGCGGGTGACTCGGGGATGCGCGCCGGCGGTGGTGTGGCTGCGGGGTTGGGGAGGGGAGCGGGTGTGCTGCGGGGGCGAAGTACTGGTACGAGGACGACGAGGCGACAGTACGCGCGACTACAAGGCGACTAGAAGTGCATGACAGTATGTATTACGAGTACCCACATGGGGTGCGAGTAACATGTATGTACCTGCGTACCAGCAACGGCGATTGTCGTACGCTATGGTGTCACATGCTAAAGGATGATGATACCTATCGTGAAATGGAGCGCTGCCCTAGTAAGGTATTAGTATTAGTAGGTACTAGAACCTATCTACTAGAACCACCTAGAACGCTATAGCATGTGCGATAAACTTCTCACATGTGCAAAATAGCGAATGAAAATAACCGCTGTGCTGCGGACAGGCGAAGGTGCTAGGAACCGTGTCTATACTTAATACAATATGACTAAAATAGCGACGGGCCGCGGATTAGGACCGGACACGTCGATTTTAGTATGAGAGTCTAATAGTTAGACGCAGCACAGGTGGCGGAAATTGGATCGGTACACGGCGCACGGAATGACGGAAACCAGCGACTATAAATAGGCCGGCAAAACCACCGCCGGGCCAGTCACCCAGGTTACCGGCATTCCGGTATTGTACGAATCCCTTTCCCCAAATCTCCGCTCATTATTCCTGGCCGTGTGGAATAACGATCCAGCAATGGGCCCTAATACTCAGCTCCTGCGTCTTAACTCCTACGGGGGCTGTAACACTTGGTTGGACTCTTGGTTTGCCTCTCGAATAAACCCGAGCAATAATAGTAGTACTTAGCGCTTTACCTTTCCTGCGTCGGCGATCGCCCACCGCCTTGGCTGCAGGAGCGTCCACCTCCGGCGCTGGTTCCTCGGGGTTGCCCTCTGCCTCCCGTCCGTGGCAAAGTGCGGGCGTGCAAAATCGGCGAGGTAAATTAGGTGCGACGGGATGTGTGGCGGTGGCCGCGGCCCGTAGCGAGGCGCTGCGAGGAGAGGAACATGGGAGCGCCGCCCCGACGCGCGATTATATAATGGGCCCCTAAACTCGCGATACACACATCCGACGCGCGGGCGGCCAGCGTGACAGGCGGGCCAGCAGAACGAGCCGTGGCGGACGTGCCCTAACGTCAGCAATGCGGTGGTGCGGCGCGTGGTTACAGGGTTGGCGCGCCGGTTGGGGGGTGGGGGGAGGGGGGAGGCCGGGGGGCGGGGGGTGGGGGGGGGGGGGGGGGGGGCACCTCAACAACGGATGCCGCTAGAGCCGCGAGGTTTGCGGGCTTGCCCGCCATGCCTTTGGCAACGCCTGCAGTCCCGCGTCGGAAAGTTTGCTTGGTTCTTGCTGCCATTCACGGCAACGCCGGGGGCAGGGTGTCGTGGAGCAGGAGTCGGGGTGGTGGAGGGGGGAGGGGTGACTGTGCACGTCGCGTGATGCGACGCCAGATACAGGCGCGTGGCGTAGCGGCTCGGTGGCGGCGCGCGCATAGTGGGAGGCAATATTCTGAGTACTTTACGTTATACATACGCATGGCGCATGCCGGTTGGATATCGCCGTCATATGCAGTACTTTCGTATTGTCCATGCCGCCTATGTGGTAATCAACATACCGCCTTGTAGCAGTACATATTGCCATGTATCTTGTAGGTGATACAGTCGAATATATCCCGTAATGATATCTTGCATACGATGTACTCAAAACATGTCACCGGATAAATCCGGAATCATGGTGACCTCCGTCCCTTGACCAGCCCTGGAACCGGGGTCAACCTGCCTTTTTTTATCCTAAGCAGGCCGCGCCCGCCTGCCGCGAGTTGCCTGCCCAGCCGCGCATAGCGGTCAACCTAAAGATAATTTACCTTGACCAGGCCGCGCTCCCCAGCCTTGAAAAGCGGTCAACCAGTAGACTATACTCTTGAGTACGCCACATGCTTGTGTGCGCGGCCTGGTCAAGCTAAAGATATTATCAAGCAACGCTTGACCAGGCTGGGCATGCAGGTCTCATCCACCACAGGCTAACCCCCCCCCTACGCCTTAATAACGCCTGATAATAGTATGGCCGAGGCTGCCAGCGACTCCATCGCCTGCAGCGCGCCCGACGCAAGTCTCGTCCGGCCGTCGAATACCGCCTTCAACTCTCGCGGTCGGAAGCCCCAAAAGCCTCGACCGAAGAAGGACATTCCACCCAAGATCCGCCCGCGAGTTCAAGCGCGCACGTCCCCCCGCTCGATCCTCGCGGAGGCGGAGCCCGCCTCTCCCGACGGCACCACTCGCCCCATGGTGTGTTGCAAGTCCAATTGTTGCATCGCCAAGCTCCTTCGCTGCGGCGAGTTATCTACCGGGCATGACCCTCCCTCGCCTCCGCCTCCGACCTCGCCGAGCAACCCCGCCTGCCCACCCTCCGGTAACGGCCTTGACTTCGCGACTGCGGTGGCTTTGACTCGGCGTGCCATCCACGGCAACGGCCAGAAGGCATCGTGGGAGGAACTAGCGTAGAGGGTCCACCGGTGCTTCAAGCATAGCGAGTTCAAGTCGTGCACTGTCACCACCGGCTACGAATATGCGAGCACCAACGCCGAGGGTGGGGACAACCGGCTTGCGCAGGAGTGGTGGTGGTTCACTGAAAGCGGCAGCTCTGTCCGGGTGGGTCCCACCGCCCATGCCTGACCTGCTGATTGTAGCGGACATGACCTATGACCTTTAGTACGCTCATTACTTTTCACCTGTATATCGTTGGTCCGTCCCAAATGCGTTGCCATGCCCATATATTGACCTCGCCTCTAGCGCACGATTGCGAACCTGCCGGCGATCACTTTGACCGATAGATTGTAGCCCGCCCCCGCCGGCAACGCCTAGGATGCGGCCTCCAGCGCGACCCATCATGTCGCCAGAGTGCAGTAACACCGGCGTTTGCATTAACTATCTGCCCGTTGACCTGTATCCCGAGAGGTGTGCAAGGAGGCATGGATGTTCATCCACAAGGTCGGCTTTCTACGGCTCCGCAGGATCATGGCGGAGGTAGATGGCCTAGTCAACCCAGGCTGCTCGCGCTACGCACCCCCCGTGTACCACACTGCGTCGCGGGCAGCCACGCGTGCTTGGCTGAAAGACTACTTCGACCCAAAGCACGACAGGACCGAGAAGATCCCCAACCCTTCCTCGGACCGGGAGGAGTGGCATCTTCCAGCTTGGGCGAACAAAGCCAAAGTCAACAGGACGCACATGGACGACAACTCATATTTACCTTCAGGTAGGCCACAATCCCGTTTCGTGTGTACCTGTTTGAACCGAGGTGACCTCGAGTCTGATATACTGAGACTCATGCACGGAAATAACAGAATTGGATGATACTACGGTTATTATTTACAAACGATAAATAGAACCGGGGTCACCTTGATACACCTGGTGATGAGATACCCTCCTCCGAGGGAAATAGTATTAGTTTATCATAACATGTACATGCGATCGAACCGAGGTGACCTCGAGTCCATTACGTTGGACATGCCATACCAACGCGACCACGCGTGTTTGCATTCACTCGAAAGGTGGGTAGACAAGAAACATCATGTAAGACATACCCCGTCGCGTGCATCTGTATGAACCAAGGTGACCTAGATTCCGGAGCATGTGGTTCGAGCACCTACCTTAGCGAATCTATGGTACTGGAAGTACTAACGCAACGACTAAACCTGACACGCCTAATGGTGATTGTCGATGCGCGCAGATGTGAAGCGCGTCTCCCTATCAGTGTTTAAACGCATATGGATCAAGTACTTTCCCCACATCAAGACTCCGGCCCATGACCGTTTCACTAAATGCGGAATCTGCGTGGCATGCACTGAGCCGATCCGGACTTCCGACTGCCCCGTGACAGTCAGCATCGCGAAGAAAAAGAGACACAAGCACTGGGAGCGCGTGACTACTGAGCGCCTCTATGCGGAGGCAGCCATCCTGGAGTCCCGCCGGCGGCCCGATATGCTATTCTGTGATATCGACGGCATGGACTCCTCGAAGACTCTACTACCCCACTCCGCGATCTGGTCCAAGGACGTCGTCAAAGACAAGCTCCAAAAGGTTCATCTGACATGCGTAAAGTACAATGGCATGCGTCCGGATGACGTGTACTCCTTCACTGACATCTTTCCTCACGATAGCTCCTGCACAATCACGGTTATGTGGCTAACGATCATGAAGGACATGGAGCGTCGCGGGTCTGGAGCGGGATCGAAGCCGCTCCGCAAGGTGCATTTCCAGCTTGACAACACTTGCCGAGAGAACAAGAACCGATACGTGATGTGCTTCGCGGAGTGGCTTGTAGCCACAGGCGTGGTTAAGGAAGTCGTGCTATCCTTCCTCCCCGTAGGGTAAGTGCTCAACCGTGGAATCGAGGTCACCCCCGTTCCAGTGCGCCCCGGCTGGGCTTACTTGTACCGCATGCACTAAACCCATATCGACTATGATCTCGCAGGCATACCCACGAGCGCGTAGACCAAGTCTTCAGCAAATTCTCCCGGCGGCTCGGGGGCCACTCCGCCAAGACCCTCCCAAAGCTCTTCCGGGAGCTGAGACAGGCATTCACTCCAGTGTGAGCTTTGAGATTGTCGAAGGTGTCATCGACTAGAAGGAGTTTCTCGGTGGCGCTCTCCCGACGAAGGGCAAGGTCCTCAGCATCTCACAGGCCTACCAGTTCTCAGTGAGGAAGCCCGAGAAGCCCATCGACCATGCCGTCCAGGCGGAAATCTTCATGTCCCAGCGGTCGGACACGGATATCCACGGCCCGGAGCATTTCATGAAGTACATGCCCGAAGGCAAGCCGTTCTACCTGCCTGGCCGCCCCAGTTTCCACTCGCACAAAGACGGGAGGGGCAAAACAGTTCCTCTCAGCGAGGTCGAGGCCGAGAAGCGATTTGACGACATGGAGAGCCACATTCTCTTTTTGGCGGCAAAGTTCGACTTCTGTGCCCACGACATTGAGGAGTGGGTGCACACCTTGCGGGAACTGCGGGAGAAGCAGTGGGAGGAGTCGCGTCCGTTCGACAAGTTTTGGCCTGAAGACACTGGAGAGCTACAACATTGGCTCCGAAACCGCCCTCCGTGCCCGGCACGAGGAGATGCGGCCGGCACGGGCACTGCCGCGCAACCTGAAGCCGGCCCCGCTGCCCACAACGCCCGAAACGCGGCGGAGCTGCCCCACGACGCCGAGGCCGCCGTGGGACGTATGATTGAGGTCATGGAGGGTCTCAGGCGGCTGGAGTGGAACCCCGTAACCACCATCCGACCTGGGAAAACCAACGATGACTCCATCAAGCAGTTTTTCGACGCCGGCCAGGGCAACTTGGTGATTATGGACATGTCCGAACACCACGAGAACATCACCGAGGCCGAGCGCCTCGACCTTCTCGGCGATTGGGAGGCTACACGATCCGTGGGCAAGATCCGATCGCACAAGGACTAGAAGGGCCCCGACGAGAGCAAGAGGCAGCTGAAACTGGTGTCGTACGAGCCATGGATCCCCGACCGTAGCGGCAACCCCGAGATCCCTCTATGGCTTGCGGTGGACATCGCGCGCATCGAAGGCCGCCCCGTTCCCGACACCAGCTGGGAGGTTGCGCAGACGATGCCTTGGCGTCCAGTGGCGGCCTTGCCCATGCGTACGTACGATCGGTACTACAGACACCTTGGCGGCGTCGCGTCGTCATCCTTCACGACAAACTTCATGGGCACCAGCGTCCCCGCGGTGTCGCTGCTCGGCAAGACTTTCGGCGGTGACAATAAGGTGTTATAGCAATGGGAGCCGTGGAACGACCTTTTGATCGTCATGCAGTTCCAGGGCCGGGAGCGAGTCGACGGAGTGTACCTGCCTCAGGACAGCCTCGATCATGTCAGGCTCCGCCTAGAGTATATCGAGCTCAAGACCTTCCTTACGGCCTTTCAGAACAACGACCCCAGGAAGATTGAGGCGGCGCGCAATATGCGCTTGGTGCAAGCGTATCTCTCCAAGGGCCGCAAGCGGGCCCGCGAGCTCGCGGAAATGGATATCGACCCCAACGCACAAGTGGCCCGACTCCACTGCGCGGACCTGTTTGATCTCGACTACCACCACCACCATTAGGTATTGCAACTGGCAGCTACTAGCCCCCTCCTTATAGCCCCCTTTAAATCACATATATTTCCAATAACACCGGCGGACGCATTATGCGCGAAGTGTTGTTGCCGACGGCCTGTGTGTGGCCCGCAACACCTGGTTTCGGTGCATTTCAATGTGTTGCATGCCGAGTGCAGTCCAACACACGCATATGCGTGTCTTTTGCGAGGGTTTCGCAAACTACCCGCCACCTCCGTTTCGCAATTCTCACATCGCAGGTTGGACCGACCTATAAAGATAATTGACTTACTGTTCCGCCTTGTGGTCCAACACACCGCTTTCCGAGCCCGTGCAAATCTTGAAGAACGCGCCAACTGGGACGCCCGAGATTCGTGCGGGCCGGCCCCTTTTGTACGCTCTCTGCGACAAGAGAATGCCCGACGCGGTGAAGGTCCAGAGGTACTTGGATGACTTCAAGAAGGTCAGGTCGTACATCACAGACCTGGCGGTCCAGTGGCACTTCTCCCCCGTCGAGCGCGAGAGCTGGAAGAATCTGCTCGACGACTTGGATGAGATGCAAACTGCTCCTTTGGCAGCTCTCTCCGGGTTCTGGCCGCAACGGAAAGAGGAAGTTGACGACTTCTTGTGCGAGCACGGGCAGACCGCGCCCGCTGAGGCACGTCACACGATGGCTACCAACGCCGACCTCAACAATGCCGAAGCCGCTCGAGTTGAAGCCGAGGTTCGTGCTCAAGTGCTTCAAGATGACAACACCCTGGGAGTTCACGCCGGCGCCAAGGAGAGGCTTCATGACAACACATCGCCCAACGATGCAAAGGGCACGAACCTCGTTGTCATCGACGTCTCCGATGTGAGTCCCATTGTTTGTTATTCTTGTCCTTTACGGGACAAAGCAATTTGGTACATCTACCGTACTTGTTATTTTGTCCCTGCTGGGACAAAAATGGCGTGGCGTCTCGCTCAGTACTAAAATAGCTCGCGGTCTTGGCCATCATTAGGTGCATGTGGAAGACAAGTGTCCTGAAACTCTTGGTGATTGGGAGTCGAGATTCGTCATCGGGCTTGTGAAGTCGCGCGAGACTACCGAAGACACGTTGACCGTGGCCGTGTACGAGCCCTTCCATGCCGATGCAAAGGGCAAACATCTCATGCCCCTATGGTTGTACGCGCAGACAAAAGGAGGGAAGAAGCCAGTTGACACAAGCTGGGAGAAGTGCCTGACGCTTCCTTGGAAGCTTGTTGAAGCCGTTCCCCTATCGTACGCGAAGGCCATCCACGACGCGTCGGGAAGTCGCGAGGTGTTCATCGAGGACGGCACCATGGTCAAAAAGAAGTGGTACGGTAAAAGCGTCCTAGTTGTGAAGACGTGCGCGCAAACTGGGTGGCAAATCAGCCAGCCACGAGACAACTGCGTCCACGTCATGTCAACCACCCCAGCGCAACGCAAACCCGGCGGAGTCGTCAAGTTTTAGCGCAGCCACGAAGAAGGACTTGCTTGAGTTGGGGATGCTCAACGTATAAACTATTAGCAACGTCATGTGGCTAGCCGGTGGATGTAATAATCCTAATAAATATTGATTTGCCTCATCTAGTCCCATTTTGGACAAAATGCTCAAAACATTGGATATGCGTCGCGGCTGGCCTGCATGTTGATGAATGCTGCACTGCACCCTAGGTCTACAAACCCAAGCTACATCACCCGTAAGTCTTAAGTACTGATAGTAGACCCGGGAACTAGGGTATAAACAAACCCTACGGTGCAAAATGAATTCCACGGTGCAAAATAGATTAGTTACTGTTCAAAGTTGAACATGCTGGTAGGCTTCATAAAGCTGCTCAAGTGGCTCGAAGGCTTATGCGCAAAACAACCGAGTCAAAACCAGAATACGAGCAACTAACAAAACGAATTCTAGAATGATGGCAGCTTAGCGGGGGGGGGGGGGGGGGGGGGCGGGGGGGTGATCAAAAGTCGATCAAATTTGCGAACTCATCAACGCTCTTCTTGTCTTTGATGCCGATCTTGTCCAGTTCAAGTTGGAGGTGTTCCGATTGCTTGAACTCCTTCACGACTTTGGAGTGCGATTGTGATTCCCAAAAGGCTCATCGCCCTTCAGGCTGATTCGCCAGCCAGCTCTCAAAGCATCTGCGAAGGTTCTATGCGAATAATCCGATTGTGAACATAACGATTTCGCACGCTAACGACATACCGATTTCGTTCCACCAATGACAGCTATATTTCGTTCCACCGATGAGAGACCTTTTTCATCCCACTGATGACATACCGATTTTGTCCCGGTGATGACATACCGTTTTCGTCCCACTGATGACATACCGTTTTCGTCCCACTGATGACATACCGTTTTCGTCCCGCTTATAGCAAACGCATAATGTTGTGGGATGTACTGGGTATTGTCACTCACCAGGAGTTTGTGCATGGATGTGTCCCCGACGACAGTGTGGCCAGCCTCGTTGATCTTCATCGTCATGTAGCGGTAGACTTCCGGTGAGAGGCCGATGTACATCTTGTCTGGCGTGTAGCGGATGCCTTTGTTCTTCCAGTAGGTGTCTGGGTATTTGAATTTGACGATGCGCTTCGCCTCCCGTCTATGGTTGCCGTCGATTTTTCCGTGTCGCGCGTCCACAGAGTCCATGTACTTGACGATGATGTCGACTGGGCTCGTAGGAACTTGCATCCGCCAACTTCGGCGCCTCCCCGCCTTCGAATGTCGCCGCTTGCTCCTTGAAGTTGGCCATGGTCAGAGCGAGGGGCTCGTACTGAAAGGGGATACCTTGTTGCTTGACTACCGGGAAGGACACTGAAAAATCTTCGGCGGACAAGGCAAGGTTCCTCTGTAAACAATGATAAGACATGTCAGTTATCGCGTTGTACATTGTTTCGGATCATCGGATCATGCAAATTGATGGGCATTTACCTTGTAGCTTTGCGCCACCATATTCCAGTCTTGTATAGTCTTGGGAGAACGGAATTCAAATTCCGCCAGTGGAGCGACGAACTTATCGCATGGGAAGCTGAAATTAAATATGAGGGAGCCCCGTATCCTTGTCGCGGACAAAGTTGACTCTGTCGGCGAATAACATGTTGATGTCACCACCCTGAGAAGTCTTCACCTCAGCAATCTCGACTTTGAGGTGGCCGTAAGTGGACGACAACGGTCTTGGAGAAGCCATTCAAGGCAGGCAGGATGGCGACAAACTCGCTGATTGAAATAGCGTCTCGAAAATCAACGTCAATGGTGGCCAAGTCAAAGGCGGTGATCTCTCGAGTAGCAAAGACTTTTAGAACCTGCGCCAGCACTCTGCGATCGACCAAGAACCATGCGTAGTACGACTGGAACCGCGGCTGTAATGAGAGTGGCGGCGGGATCGCGTGGAGAAGCAAATTCTCAAAGGCGACTGAAATCCTCATCTTCTTGGTCATTTCCAAGCGATGAGGTTTTAGATGGATCTGCATGGGCACGCATGGAAACATTAAAACTTGCAACGACGTGTGAATTCAAGAACTGCAAATATGTGTAGGTTTTTCCTTACCTCGTAGTGTCCGGACTCCCCCATCATGGCATCCAAGATTTTCCCCGCGCACGCGAGAAGTGGCTCTTTTGGATCATCGACGAAGTACTTGCCGGTCAAGGGGCTGGACGAGTGCAATTCCGTTAAGAGATAGATATGCACTTGACTGCAATGATTTTTAAACCAATGGATGGTCCAGCTCCTTTTGCTGAGGTCGAGGTAGGCGTCAACATCATTTGTCCTCTCAACACCGACGCCGTAGAACTCGTCTTAATTTGCATACGTCATTCATGATCTTTGTCTTTCCAACGGGTGCATGCATGCATGCTAGTGACGTCGAGGGCTTCGCCTCACTGCCGCCCGTTGCCTTTGTTCCTCTTGCGTGCCGAAGAGGTCTTCATCCGTACCGGCAATGAGGAGCGTTGGCACTCTTCTTTGGGCCCTCTCGGTAGCCACCGCTACAGAACCAGCGGCTCCAAAACCAAACGCTTGCCCAGTAGTGGGGGATGGAGCCCCGGTGCCGGACACTTTGGCATGAGCAAATGAGCATGAGTTGGCTTGGGCTCCGGCTCAGGCTCCCGCTCAGGCTCGGGCTCGGGCTCCGGTAGGTTCAAGCTCGGGCTCCGGTTCAGGCTCGGGCTCGGGTTCGGGCTCGCTTCAGGTTCGGGCCCCGGTTCGGGCTCGGGCTCGGGTTCAGGCTCGGGTTCAGGCTCGGGCTCCGGTTCAGGCTCGGGCTCGGGCTCCGGTTCAGGTTCTGGCTCGGGCTCAGGTTCAGGCTCGGGCTCGGGCTCCGGCATTGGCTCTGTTTTTGGTGCTTGAGGCGCTATCTTGGCCAGAGAAGAGCCTTGAGCAGTCGGGGAGCCTGTAAAGAACGAGTAGAGAGTACTCAACACACCTGCAGTATGGGCATCACGATCAACTACTAGAAAACACACATATTACATCAAAATCCAGTCGTTATTTTCTTACCCGGGGATACCGCTTTACTCGCCGATAGCGACGCGGTTGCCTTTGCCAATTGACGACCTATTGGGTTGTCACCATAACTCACAAACTTCCGGGATTTGTTGCGGACAAGGATTAACTCTTTCAATCGCAATTACCTAGAGTCACAGTCGTCTCGGAAACGTTTGCTTTTCCCTTGGATCGCGCGTCCTTTCGAACATGCAAAACAACGTAATCTCAATATATTTAGATATCACAACAAAAAACAAATCATCTCATTGGATAGGCAAGGACCTGATTGAAAGTAAGTTTGCATGAGCTATTCGTAATCGATCAACCTTCGCGCGGTCTGCATTTGAGTATATGCGAGGACTTGCTTGTCCGCTCTTCATTCGGGCCCTTAAAAGAGCGGCGGCAGACCTTTCACCTTGCGAGTGCGCGCCGGAAGGCGGCACTCTACCGCCTAAAAAGGCTCGGTTTCCAGGGGTTACCTGACGCTTCAACGCATGGTCTAGCGGCAGAAGCGGAGGTTGCACGGCCCTTTTTAGCCGCCGGCTCCTCGGGGACTGATAAAGACGCCTTGTGTTTTCTCCCGACCAAGGATCCGAGCGCGTCAAACTCTCTTCCTTTCTCTGTAGGTTGTGCTGTCCGCGTTGACCTTCGACTTATGCATAAAGAAGATTCCGAAAGTAAAGTTTTCGTCCCACTAATGACAGACCGTTTTCGTCCCATTGATGACATACCGATTTTGTCCCACTGATGACAGACCGTTTTCGTGCCACTGATGACAGACCGATTTCGTCCCGCTGACGATAGACCGTTTCGTCCTACGGATGACAGACCGTTTTTGTTCCACTGATGACAGACCAATTTCTTCCCACTGACGATAGACCGATTTCGTCCCACTGATGACTTACCTGTTTCGTCCCAGTGATGTCAGAACGATTTCGTCCCGTTGCTGATGACGGATCAATTTCGTCCCGCTACTGATGACAGAACGAGTTTGTCCCGCTAATGACAGACCTATTTCGTCCCACTGATGACATACCTATTTCGTCCCGCTGACGATAGACCGATTTTGTCCCACTGATGACATACCGTTTTCGTACCACTGATGACATACCGTTTTCGTCCTACTAATGACATACCGTTTTCGTCCCACTGGTGACATACCGTTTTCGTCCCACTGGTGACATACCGTTATTGTCCCACTGATGACATACCCATTTTCGTCCCGTTGATGACGGAGCTCTTTTCAATACATGAAGTACTGCGATTTAATAACATTATGTCTTAAATTACTGCGCTTGACAATAATACAAAACCACTCTTGACGGCGGAGTACGGGTAAAAGGTCCGCGTGGCCACCCTCCACCCCCACTTCCCGTCTACCACCAAGAAGCATCCTCATTGGTCCAGCCGCGGCGGCCTCAACGGTACGTAATACTACCTAGCAAGACCGTGACACCGCTCGTCTCGTTTTGCTTTCTATTCCGACTTGTCTGCCTATCCAGGTCGAACGGTGCTAGATTACACCGCATCTGGAGGGAACCCTAATCGAACTAGCAAGATCTGCCCGCATCACGCGTCGAGCAGGCAGGGACCAACTGTACGCGCGCGTAACCCACCTAGGGTGGCGTCGTCGTTGTCTTCCTTTCCCTTGGTAGGCTCGTTATTCCTCTTCGGCGCCATTCTGGTGGGTAGCGGTGAGGGAGAGGTGGAAATGACCTAGTCTCCGTCTGCCGCCGCTCTGACTACCCATGTTGGACCAACCGGGCGCGTTTGCGCACTATTGTGCACCTCGTCGTCGTCATCCGGTTCATATGTTTTGCACCGCAATGAATGTACAGGCCAAACTACAGCGACTATATATTACTATTACTAGTAGATAATATATTCCCTACTCGAGAGTCGTAACGGTACGAGACTACATTAGCGTGGCAATAATAGTCATGTATGGGATCGATGGTATTTTCCCTGGATTGAATTTTGGTGTACATACAACATAACTATTTACGTAATACGAAAGAAATACGAAATAACATGAAATGCTACCACGGAAATACTTCCTGAATATTTCCTCTAGTACGATTTACAAAACGTCGTCTTTACGGCATCCTGTACATTCTCGCTCAATACATGTGCTGATCATGTTTTGTTTAATTTGGTCGTTCAATTACTTTCACCCGTTATTCGATATTTTGCACCCAGTGAACGGCCACTCCGAGAACGGTCACCCGCCGCCATATTTCTCACCACAAATCACAATCCTCCACTGCCACCACTCGCCCCACGCTGCAGCATGGTTGCGGTCGAAAGCATTGCCTCTTCTCCAGGATCCGGCGCGTCAGACACAACAGTCACGTTAACGCCGTGTTTGTGCCGCGGCGGGTACTCGTGTGATTGCAACGCGCGTGCTAGTGATCGTATGGAGGCTGAGAAAAGAAAGTACACATGGGGCAAGGGCTCCGATGAGGTCGCCGATAGCGAGACTAGCAAGGGATCGTCTCTGATCAGCAGGCGCACCTCTCGGGACGACATTCGCCTCATGCTCGCCGAGGAGGGGAGAGAGCAGTCGCCGTGCTGGTCGCGTAAGTGCGTGCACAAGCTGTACACTCAGTGCGGAGAGTCTCTCGTTGATGCCGTGACGGACCGGCGTGCGTTGACCGTATACTATGGCAATCGGAACCGCTCCTTTGACCGGTTCGCTCAGGTTCTCAGGGGTGGCTACGATCCGTCATCTGACAAGCTCGATTACAGGTTTGATCACGCTGGTTATTTGCGCTCTTTCGATAATCGAGGGCCCATCTACACGTGCGGCCGTGCATGGGAAGTCTTGCATCAAGTCTCGAAGCGAAGACCGCTCGTGATCCAGCGATCGGCGGCGGACAACGAACGCACGTACATCACTCGTCGAAACGGGGTTCGCCTAACCGCGCTTCACACGGTACTTGTACTGTATCCGTACTCATTTTTACTGTACGATTACTGTATTCCGTATCACCCGCGCCTAACCCTCGCCTATATCCGATTACAGTCAGCTTATCTCCGCCCATCCGGCGGTGGTCGCGAGTCCCCACGCCGAGCCATGACTGCCATGGCAGTACCCGTACGCTAACGGTACGTGATATGAGTCCCTTGCGCACTTTTCGCCCCTCGAGTACCCGCTACACGGGCGCGCGATGGCGCTCGGCGCTAGTCGGCCAGAAGCTGACGCGGCGCGAGTACCGGCTGCACGTACTCCCTGCACATCCCTGCACATCCATGTACATCCGCTGCACATCGTTGTGCACATCGCTGCACATCCATGCACATCCGCTGGACATCCGTTGCACATCCCTGCACATCCCTGCACATACATCGCTGCACATCCATGCACGTGCATGAAGTACGGGGTCGCCTGACGGTCACCGCCGCTCACCGCTGAACCAAGCGCGGACAGCCGCGCACTCGCATCGCATAATGACCGCCTCGCATGAATAGCAAATCGCCATGCTCGCCCCCCACTGCCACCATGGCCTCCGCCAGCACCTTCCATAACGCTGCCGGCCCGGATGACGCCTCGTGGAAAGGCTTCATGCTGCAGAGTGGGTCGCCCGAGCCCCCGCCTGTCCCGCGCGGCCCGCCCCTGCGCTACGACCTCACGACCGTCAACGCCGACCGCTCGTCGAATGTTTTTGACGGGGTCAAGCTTAACGGCCCCTTGACCACCGCCCGCCTTCGCGAGGCCAGCAGCACCGCCAACCGGGCTGCGCAAGGGGTGTACGTTTTCACTTCCCTAGCGGAGGCGCAAGACGAGACAGATCCGGGCTTTGACGCGGCGTACGTGTGCAGCTGCGATTTGTCACAGCTAGAGGAAGCCGGGTTTCGCGTGGCCGCGTGGCCAGAACGCACCGATCCCACCCGACACGCACCCGATATCGCTAGAGGGAGGGGAAGCTGAGGTCGTTGCCGTGGCGGATTTTGAGTTCCTCCGTTGTTCTCTCGCATCGCCCGTTGATGCTACAGCGGGTTGGAGGCTGAAACCCCTTCGCGCCGACGCGGCGCCCCATGATATGGCGCGACGCGAGAACTGCGCTCGGTGCGTTCTGGCCGTTTCGGCCACAAGCCCGCCGCCTCCGAATTCTGCCGGAAGTGTGGCAAGTCCACCACAGTAGACGGCCTACCAGTGGTAGGCGAGGAGGCGTTGGTCTCGGCGGTGACCGAGGCGATGTACGACCGCATAAACGGCCACGGCCACCACATGGAGCGGCCAACTGGCTACTCAGTGGCCCAAAGTGATCCAAAGGCATGGCCCTTCCTCACTGCCTTCGATGATCCCAAAGTATACGCAATGCGCGAGCTGCATGCGCTGTGCGAGGCGCATTTTATGCACCCGATGGACGATAGCGATGCGCGATGTGATGGGCTGGGATTCAGCGCACCATTCCCGCCACCGCTTCCCATAGAGACGGGGGGCTATGTATTCCGGTGGGAGGCGCTGCCGGGCAAGAGCGAGGCAGACAAGCTGGAACAGTAGGCGCTCCGAACTTTGCGCTCAGAGCGTGCGCGTGAGCTGGGTGAGCGCGCTCGGAAGCTGCGCGCTACGGAGTGGCAGGAGCGCATGGAGCGAGAGCAGTGAGCGGGTATCTCAGACAACACCAGCGAAGGCGACTATTCAGCGCCCCGCACATCGGCGCAGTTCTGAAAGCTACGACAGCATTCACAGCTGGGATGCGGTTAAGTGCGGGCCATATGAAAAGAAGTACTTCATGCAGAGGAGGGCGGGGCGCGAAGCAACGATAGAGGCGGGAGGCGAGGCGTTCAACATCGGTGAGGGGGGCTGAGGGCAGCGGTGAGCCGAGCACCTGCCGCTCATGTGACATGGTTGTCTATGGCAAATCCAGTAAGGGCGAGAAGGGGAAGGGACACGCTCACTAGATGTAATTAATGCATTTACATCTTCCTTTGCTTCGTCGCCGCTTTCTCTGCCATCTCTGCCTTCACGGCACATGCCTTTGCCTTGGGCAGGTGGGGCTGTGCACGATGGGCTGGTCCATGCATGTCACGGTGGTGCGCGATCAAGATGCTGCGCGTCGTGACTTGGCCAGTCCTGGAGAGCATCACCTTGCCGGACTTGAGCAGGTGCTAGGGCTGTTGGTTGCTGCCGTTGCGGAAGCCCTCCTTGATCTCCATGTTTGCAGTGCTCCATGCACTGAGCACTCAGTGCGTGAAGGTTGCCATGCAGTTCTACCCATCGGGAAATTGCCGTCATGCAACTTCATGCACGGAGTGATGTCCTTTGCTGCCGCGATGTCCATGAAGGCTGCGAAGAATACCTCCGTAGCTGCCCGTATCTTGTAGGTCAAGGTAACTTATTTCATTGTCGCTGAGCGCCACCGCAAAAAACAGCGCGATGACTTCGCCTCCCGTTGTGTTTGCAGTTGGAGATGCGTGCTATCAACGCCTATGAGCACTGGACTGTGGGAGGGCCTGATCAACACTGTCTTCCAGCAGGACTTTGTCTTCCCGCCCAGGATTGTGCATGGCAGACTTGTCACATATACATGGACAGAGGCCATCACCATTGCCGGCAGGGGGCGGCGGCAAAGGGCCGCTGGTGACGCTGTGCCGAGGCAGATGATCAGGTGATGGGCCACCTGTGTTATATATTATTGCTGAAGCATCTTACATGTTATTGTTGCTTTCCTGCACTTTGCGCTGATGCTGATAGTGCAGCCCGGCACGGGTGGTGCTCCTACTTGAAGCACTCCCATGCCTACGACATCGCCGCCCTCGATGAGGATGATGGCGGTGTTGATGCCATGCAGTAGTAGCATATGCGCAGCAACCGTGGCGTGTGTGAATTTAGCATATCCATATGTTGCGGGAGCGGTTGCGTAGTATGGCAGGCGCATGATACACATAGACGTCGGTTGGGTCTGGGGTTTCCAAATGTAATGTTAAGCAATACTACCTTACGAAACATGGCTCATCTGTATTATGCTTGCACATGCCTGCTTCACTAATTTTCCTGACACACTCACAACATATTTTTTCTGATACTAACAACATGGGTCAATGTTACGAATGGATGCCGCGGTGCACTGCAGTATCGTCGCGAGCAGGTATTGTCAACCGATGTTGACACAAAAGTTTGCATTTGTCTTTGCCGTCATACACATCTGTACTTTTTGTGAATTTCATGTCATTTGTGGTATGTATGTTGATATGCATGTAATCTGTTCAGCAATAAGATTAACGTGAAACGCGTTGTGCATTACATACAACAACAGATGCATCGTAGTGTCATTGATAATGTTATTGTGACGCCCCGGGTACCGAGGTACCATTACTACTCGAGACTGATGCAATGATATAAAGTACGTGATTAGCCACCAGCCGCGCGCGCACTTTCACTCTTCGGCACTTCCTCGCTCGTTGCTTCGCCTATTATGCTGACCGCTTCGCATTGAGAGCATATCGCCCTGCTCGCCCCCCGTGCCACCATGGCCTCCGTCAGCACCTTCCATGCCGCTGCCGGGACGGATGACGCGTCGTGGGAAGATATCATCTGCCGAGAGGAGCACGCGAACCCCCGCATGTCCCGCGCGGCCCGCCCCTGCGCTACTACCTCTCGACAGTCAGCGCCGATGACACGTCGAGCGTTTTTGACTGGTCAAGTTGAACGGCCCGTCTGCCCACCCTAATTGACCGTGGAGGAGGAGCAAGCTGCCTTGCTTAAATCGATGAAGCCGACGCATGCAGCAAGGGTTCTTTGCATCCCCAATGCAAAGGTGCGCTTGCCGGCCGGTTAACCTGCTCATCGTGTAGCTAGCTGCTGATGTTGTCGCTGCCCGACTGTCGGCGACTTAGTGTTTTTTCTTTCATCACTACCGCAGTCCGGAATCGACCAAAACGGGGCTCCGGTGCAAGACCTGTCTACCGGCTACAGCCCCCCTCCCCCGCTCGCTCGACGAGCTCATGTTCCCCGTGCGGCTAGATCCCCGGCGCTTCATCAGGACGCTACTGCGAGGATGCAAGCTGGACGCCAGAGGATGCAAGCGCAACGGGAGCACGCGGCGGCATCATGCCAGCCCCGTCAAACAAGCTCCTTAGCCGCGGGGCGCAGCAGATGGCAGCAGCTGCCATGAATAGCATGCCCGGGCAGCAAGGGGCAGTCAGCACCCGAGCCGACAGCGGGCATAACACCACATGCCGGCGCCAGGAAGAGGCCGGCGGCAGCGGAGCCAGCCGGCCGCAGGCCAGGGGGGGCGGGCACGGGCCGGGGGCGGTAGTAGACCCACTGTAATTAAGTTTCTAGTATTGCCTAATACTTTATGTAGTTGCCGACCCCTCCGCCATAAATCCGAAAATGTCCGGTGCCTTGACGTTAAATTTGCCAGCTAGGAGTAGGCGCGCCCATGTCCGCGTAACCACATCCCGAAGCTCGACGCTCATTGGCCGTTGATCCAGCCTGGCACCTCACCTTTATTAAATCACAAAACCAACCGTGACTACCGTGTAATGCATTTTTGCAGCCTTTGTGGTGTATCGACCGGTACCGTACTGCCCCACCTGCTCGTCATCATCACTCGTCATCACGCGGGTATCTTCCGCGCGTACTCGTGAGGAGGAGCGCGCCTAATAGCAGATATGAAGGGCGGCGATTCCCGTAAAGTACAGTGACTCGTGTACTCGTGTCGTACTTTGTGCACTCGTGACTACCGAGTACCCGCTACTCGCTATAGTACTTTGATGCAGTCTCCGCTGCCGTACTCATCCTTACCGCCAAGTTTAAAGTACTGTGAGGCCTAATGTTAGACGCGATATATACAGGCGACTACTCGCGCCTGGTAGTCGTTAAACGCGGTTAGGCGGAATCCGTTTCGACGAGTGATTAGGCAGTGCAAACAGTACGAGAGCGGACAAACCGGACCAAATAAAGGAGCATGTGCGGATGTTTCGGGAGCACTTCTTCTTAGATGACCTCGGTCATGTCGAGATCATGTCTTTCCATGACGGCAACAACGAGACCTTCAAGAAGCACCCGCCTCCCTGGATGACAAAGATGTGCGTCTACTATTGAAACAAGTCGTGGGCTAAGGACGACAGCGCGATTCTCCGTGGTAAGGCTCGTTTCGTCCCACAGATGACATATCGATTTCGCCCCTTTGATGACATACCGATTTCGCCCCTATAATGACATACCGGTTTCGTCCCGCCGATGACATACCAATTCGTCCCGCTGATGACATACCGATTTCGTCCCGCTGAGGACATACCGTTTTCGTCCCACAGTACAGAACGATTATCTCCCGCGGCCAACACAGCGATATTGTCCCGCTAGTGTAAGACCAATTTCATCCCACTCATGATAGAGCGATTTCGTCCCGCCATTGATGACAGACTTTTTTGGACAGACAAATGTTGGTCGAACAACATGTAGCGCTTATGCTTAAATTATTTCGCCCACTTGGACCGACCTTTTTAATCCGTGATGGTCCGACGTATCATTTCCCTATGTAGACTGAATTATTATCTCCCAATGATGACGAAATCATGGCGTCCCGCTTTAGACAAACTGTTTTTTGTCTCGTGGATTTTGAGACCTACCTTGTCGCGTTGTACACCGAACGTGATGACTACTCGTGTCGATATTGATAGTACGATAGCGACCTTTTCCGCCGACCGGGTAAATACCGCTTTCGTTGTGCGACGATTCTATCCGCTATCGATAGCCCTTTCACGAATCGACAGACAATGTCGCTAACAAACCCTTCGAAACTGCCTGCCGCTTTGTAGGTTTGGCTGCTGAGAGCGAAATGAAGCTCGCGTTCGTTCGACACTTTCCGCCGGACTTGGAAGACTTCCCGGATGCCACCACGCGAAACGTGAAGCGATTCAGCCATTGTCCCATTTGCAAGGCGGGCAAAGCGCTCAGAGACCAAGCGCGCGAGATTTGCACAAAGGACATGACCCCCGAGGAACGGCAAGTGCGCCGTCGACATCAATAGCTCGTGAGGCGTCAAGTTAGAGACGAGCATAAGGTCCACCTCCGGAGAGTGCGCCAAGAACGAAGGGATATGAACAACGCCGTCTTCCAGTCGCGCCTTGGCCATGGAAACATCTTCTTCTTCGAAATTGATAGCATGGACTCCGCGAATCAAGACCCTGCTGCCTCCTTGGGCTCGCGTCCCCAAGATTGTGAAGCCCGACATGCTCCTCAAGTATCACCTCACTTGTGTAAAGTACGACGGCTACCGCCCGGACGACATCTAATACTACACCAACACCACCCCCCATGATTCATCCACGACTTGCACTGTGATATGGATCACGATCATGAACGTGACCTCGTTGTCTTACCAACTGAATCGCCCAAGTGGTCCGGTGGTTGGGGACTGATATAATTGGATCTGCGATGGAAGGAAATTCAACTCCGTGGCAAAAAGATTACGTACATCAGTATCCCGATGGATAACACCGTCAGGGAGAACAAGAATAGGAACGTGGCGGCCCTCTGCAATTGGCTTGTGTCTATCGGCATCTGCGACGTCATTCATTTGGTCTTCCTGCTTGTTGGGCACACTCACGAACGGGTTGACCATATCTTCTGCCGCATCAGTCTTGCGCTGTCTCGGAGCTCCGCCTACACAGTCGAGGCGTTTCTTGACTTAATGGCGAAGGCATTCTCGCCCACTCCGGAGATTGCGGAGCTCTCATTTTCCCTCGACTTCTCGGAGTGGTTAAGGCCCCATTTCCAAGACCACATCCAGGACATAAGTAAGCCGCACAAATTCGAGTTCACGCGTAATGAGGCCGCCGCGCTTGGCGGCTCGTTGCGCACCGCCTTGTGGTCCAACACACCGCTTTCCGAGCCCGTGCAAATCTTGAAGAGCGCGCCAACTGGGACGCCCGAGATTCGTGCGGGCCGGCCCCTTTTGTACGCTCTTTGCGACAAGAAAATGCCCGACACATTAAAGGTCCAGAGGTACTTCGATGACTTCAAGAAGGCCAGGTCGTACATCACGGACATGTCTATCCAGTGGCACTTCTCCCCGGTCGAGCGCGAGAGCGGGCAGAACCTGCTCGATGACTTGGATGAGATGCAAACTGCTCCTTTGGCAGCTTTCTCCGGGTTATGGCCGCAACGGAAAGAGGGAGTTGACGACTTCTTGTGCGAGCACGGGCAGACCGCGCCCGCTGAGGCACGTCACACGATGGCTACCAACGCCGACCTCAACAATGCCGAAGCCGCTCGCGTTGAAGCCGAGGTTCCAGCTCAAGTGCTTCAAGATGACAACGCCTTCCAAGGAGTTCACGCCGGCGCCAAGAAGAGGCTTCATGACAACACATCGCCCAACGATGCAAAGGGCACGAACCTCGTTGTCATCAACGTCTCCGATGTGAGTCCCATTGTTTGTTATTCTTGTCCTTTACGGGACAAAGCAATGTGGTCCAGCATCTGCCTTGCTTGTTATTTTGTCCCTGCTGGGACGAAAATGGTGTGGCGTCTCGCTCGGGACTGACATAGCTCGTGTACTTGGCCATCATTAGGTGCATGAGCAGGACAAGTGCCATGAAACTCTTGGTGATTGGGAGTCGAGATTTGTCATCGGGCTTGTTAAATCGCGCGAGACACCGAAGACACGTTGACCGTGGCCGTACACGAATCCTTCCATGCCGATGCAAAGGGCAAACCTCTCATGCCCCTATGGTTGTACGCGCAGACAAAAGGAGGGAAGAAGCCAGTTGACACAAGATGGGAGAAGTGCCTGACGCTTCCTTGGAAGCTTGTTGAAGCCGTCCCTCCGTCGTACGCGAAGGCCATCCACGACGCGTCGGGAAGTCGCGAGGTGTTCAACGAGGACAGCACCACGGCCCAAAAGAAGTGGTACGGTAAAAGCGCCCAAGTCGTGAAGACATACGCGCAAAGTGGGTGGCAAATCAGCCAGCCACGAGACAATTGTGCCCACGTCATGTCAACCACCCCAACGCAACGCAAATAACCCGGCGGAGTCGTCAAGTTTAACGCAGCCACGAAGAAGGACTTGCTTGAGTTGGGAATGCTCAACAAGTAAACTGCTAGCAACGTCTTGTGGCTAGGCGATGGATATAATCATCATAGTAAACATTGACTTCCCTCCACTGTGTCCCACTTTCAACAAAATGTTCCATAACTAGCATTGGATATGCGCCGCGGCTGTTGTGCACGCTTATGAATGCCGCCATGCCCCCGCACCATACAAACCCAAGCCACACCACCCGTAAGTCTTAAGTACTGTTAGTAGCCAATGGAACTAGGGTAGAACCAAACCCTACGGTGCAAAATGTATTCTGCGGTGCAAAATAGGTTAAAGTTATGTTGAGGGCTAATACGGCGAACATCAAGTAAGTGCTTTAGATTCCTGCCCGCATGCATGTATGCCTTGTGTGATAGTATAGCACCATGAAAAGCACACTTCCATCGATCATCCGCCGGACTGCTAATGGCTGACGTACTATGGCCGGATGATGGCGATGAAGCCGGACCAAGAATCCTACAATGTATTACTGCTCGTACAACCGCTTCCCGAAGGGCAATGCATGTGTGTATACAGCCCGGCGGAGGGAGAACTGGGGTGCAGCCCTTCGGCCCCTGGACCATTACATACCGAAGACTACTCAACCACCGAGAGCTAGCGTGGACTTTTGGGCAATTGGGGCTGCAGAGGGAGAGAACCATGATAGGTTCCATGAGACCTTCCAGGTTGAGGTAAGCTATTTCGTTGCGGCAAAGTGCTACGCCCTGAACAACCCTCTGGCTTCGCCTCCAATTGTCTTCGCAGTTGGAGACGCTTACCGTGGGAGTCGGCTTCCATCAGCCCCAATCAGCACCAGGATCTGCGAAGGCGCTGTGAATGCAGTCTTGCGGTCAAGCTCCGTCTTCCCACTCATCATCGCGCAAGGCATGCTGGTCACATACATATGGACAGAGGCGATTTCCGCCATCACTGCTGGCAGGGGTCGGCGGCGCGAGATGGCCGTTGCGGGTGCTGCGCCCATGCAGATAATGGGGTATTTCAGCAACGCCTCGCAGCTGCCCTTTCAATTATCGCATGTTTTGTTTGGACACTGACATGATATTGTTGATTTTGCTTTCACCGGTGGGCTTCCTATGTGAAGCACTCTCGTGCCAAGGACACCGCCGTTTTTAGTGCAGTTGCTGATTGCTTTCACGCGTGCTGCCTAATGCACGTGGTGACGACGTCACAGCGACTGAATTATTTGCTATTTTAACTTAGGCCCGGCATCGACATGAACGGCAACCCACTGCAGGAGCAATCTACCGGCTCCAGCCCCCCTCCCCCGTTCAATCGTCCTGCTCCCGTCCCCCGTGCTGCTCGAGCCCCCCCACCGCATGTTACGACCAACATGCAAACGGCTTCAGCTGGGCGTGTGCGTGTGACCTCCAACTTCGTTGATACGGCGAGGACGCAAGCTGGGCGTCAACAAAAGCAAGCGCGCCCTGGAGCGGCAGCAACAAGTAAGCAACCCACGAGCAACCAGCACCTTCGTTGTGGGCAGCGAATGGCAGGCATGGTAATAGACAACACCACCTTACAAGCCGCAGCCACATGGGCGAGGCAGACCGAGCAGAAGATGCCCGCCGCAGCGCAGCCCCCGGGCAGCAGCAGCAGGCCGCCGCGGCGCGGCGACAGCCGCGGGCACTATATAGGTCCCATGTAATTACGTCTTCTGGTTTGTTTCCCAGTACTATCGCACAGTGTCCGACCCCACCTGCATATAACTGAAAGTTACCGATACTCACCAGTTACATTTGCCAAATAGGATTAAGCGTGCTTAACAGCGCTTAGCTGTAGTTAGAAGCTCCACTTTCATTTGCTGTTGGGTTGGCAACATCCAACAACTTCTGCTCTAATAAAACCTCAAACCATCCGCCGCCCGCGTGAACTTCATTTCCGCTGTCTTTATCACGTTGTCGGTATGTGGCAAACAGTAATGCAGCTCCCGCCCGTTATGTTTGAATCCCCGCGACTATACTCGCGAGTAGTCGCGCTTACTGCCGCGCTTTTGTAATGTTCTATACTATCGCAAAGTATTGTACTCGTGCCACTCCCACCGTACCTTACCCCTATCCTATACTAGAATCGCTATGTGCACATAGCTATGTGCACACTGGTACGTTTACCCTTACAAACCTCGCGATGTCGTCCGATCTTGTATGGGTAGTCGTTTTTAATCATCGACAGCCCTTATTGCGTTTGCTATCTGCACATTTCATGTGTGCAGATAGCTATGTGCACATGCGCAAATGCTGGGATTGCTGCTCGGATAGTAGATGCACAACGATCCGAGCACGCGGTATGTGCAGATAGCTTTATGCACACCGTATAATCTCTATCTGCACACGGTACGTGCGTACGGGTCAAACGGACGTCCAACATCGCCCGGATGATACAACAACGCAATTGGACGGCGATCGAGCGGCGCCGGCAAGGTCCGGATGGGCGCGGCGCCAGCTACCGGTACCGGTACCGGTACCGGTACCAGTACGAGTGTTAGGGTTACCACCATAGCCCTGCCTGCATATCTATACCCACACACCTATACCGTCACGCTCATAACACTCACTCCCTTAAACTAACACAAGAACACGCAACCAAGCTGCTCATCCGCCCACACACATATGCTCGCCACACGCTTGCCAAATGCTCGCCACATGCCATGCTTTCACCAGCCATGACAACCCGATGGCCCCCTGATGACAACAAGCCTAGATTGCATTTATGAACCTAAATGCCTACATGCAAACCGACTGCCAAACGGATAGTGGTGGACAACGATACGGCGACCGGTGCACCAATTGGTGCACCTTATCGGGAGATGTTATGGTGCGCGGCAACTTTCTCACCGTAGAGCACCTTATCTCCATGTACGGACGATGCGGTAACTCGCTGGGGGTATATTGGTGATGGCACAATAGCCTCCCGGATTTATCGTAATTACATTGTAACGGCACGTAATCGCGATTTTCCCGGGGAATGGGCGTGTAATCCCCGTATCTACCATGTAATCGCCATGCTTACTGCTAGGCTCAGTAATCGCAATGACGTGCCTACAATAAAGCAACCTATGTCGCACCGAGGCACGCTGTGCATTGTGGTTAGGTCAAAATTATGGTTTGGGGTGAGCAGTGGGACTGATAGGTAACGTGAATACCGGCTGGTTCATCTGTGCAAAGTCGGGAAAACAAATACGGGCGTCCAATCAGGGGCAAATCAAAAGAGTGAAGGAAACGTGATGGTTGCAAGTGGTTTATGCCGTCGGCGCGGGGGCTGAAACCCCGTCCAAGCTGGGACAAAACGTAGGGGCGAGGGGGACGTGATGGCTACAAGTAGTTTGCGGCGTCGGGGGCTGCAACTCTGTCCAAGCTGGGACAAATTAGCCGCTAATTTGTGGAAAAGTGTACCATTCGACCACATAATCCCCGCGGCGCTCTGCCGCTTGGAGTCTCCTCTTCTCCGCCGATGCACGGTCTTCTTGCTCTTCTGCATCGGTCATCGGCGGGGGTAGCCCCGGCCACTTCTCGAGGTCATCTGGATGCAGTATGAGTCTCGTCCCATGGCTTCTCTTTGAACCATGACTTCATCATGGATTTTTCCCAGCAATTTGCGTCTTCTGGTTGTCAATGAGGACTATTATATACGCTACACGGTTGTACTGTGTACTGCTGGAGCCGACAAATTAGCGAATAAGAACTGACGGATGAGGCGTACGAGAACGAGTACAAGCCAAGCGAAGTACGAGTACGAGCACAACGAGTGCGAGTACAAGCGAAGGCAAAGTACTAGTACGAGGACGACGAGGCGACAGTACGAGCGACTACAAGTCGACCAGTAAGTGCATGACAATATTATTACCAGTACCCGTAGCGTGCGCGTAACCTGTGCATACGCATGCGTACAAGCATCGCGATTGTCGTGCGCGCCGGTGTCACATGCTAGCGGATGATGATGACACATAGCGTTAGATAGAGCGCTGAATTACCAATGTATTAGCAGTAGGTACTATAACCTACTAGAACCATTTAGAACGCTATAGCATGTGCGAGTAACTTCTCGTGTGTGCATAATAGCGAATTAATGTTACCGCTGTGTTGCGGAGATACGAAGGTGCTAGGAACATGTATGTAGTTAGTTGTGTGTTATTAAAATAGCGACGGGCCGCGGATTAGGACTGCATTCACAGGTCCCCTTGTAGTCGCTCGTATTGTCGCCTCGTCGTCCTCGCACTAGTACTTTGCCTTCGCTTGTACTCGCACTCGTTGTGCTCGTACGCGCACTTCGCTTGGCTTGTACTCGTTCTCGCACGCCTCAGTCGCCAGTTCTTATTCGCTCATTGGGCGGCTCCAGCAGTACGTAGTACAATAGTGTAGAGTATCTAACAAGGACCGTCTTCAACTTCTTGTGTGGGAACGAGTGGTCCGGATGCACCTAGTCCCACCACAGATAAAAGGCCGCAACGACCTGAAGGCCAGGCAAACCGAACGTGTCGTTTATTTTTTTAATGTTTAATCGCATTGTTATGTTACTCACCCGGGTTGCAACCCTCACGCACCGCGGTTGTCCCGGTTCCGGCTGTGACGTCGACGATTGTTGTCCCGTCTGTTGCCGCCATCTTCAAGTGCTTGGAAAAGAGCGCGATAGGCTTTGGAACTTATTGTTCACGGCATGTATGTTCTCGTCCTTCAACTTCGCGGTGTCTTCGAAGTGCCCGAGCATGATGGATGTGGAGAACCACAAAGGCAAAACATGCTCATAATGATGCTTAAAACAAGCCGGCTACGTTCCACGAATCAAATCACACCTTCGAGGATCATCGGCATGTTGCAAGCTACGATGCTGGGCGGGGGTTTCCCGATGTAGAGGTGGTACTCAACGTCGTGACGCAGTAGCGAACTGCCCATCCTAATCCCGTAATCTTTGGCCCAAGTCAGGACATTATATACACGGTCCTTACCTTGTTTCTGAACGGCTGTGATTGCGGATCCAAGCTGCTGGTCCGAGAGGTGAATGAAAAAATGGCACCCATCTAGAGCAGTGTAGACGTCAGAAGATCCTGTCAGGATATTCAGCTGCATGCGAGGGAAAATTCGGAAATCCGGTGGTCAATGAAAGCACAACCATCTACGCACCATGGTTGTGGGGGAGGGGGTATCTTGCCTGGAGAAAGCAAACACGTCGTTGAAGTCGTCCATGCTCCCCGCATCATCCTTCGAGTCCTAGGTGTGTGAGCCAGCTCCGAAAAGCGCGACGGCAATGAAGACTTTGGCCAATGGCCTTGGTGGCACCAACTTCCGACATGGCTTCCGCGACGAATGTTTTATCGCAGAAGCCTTGAAGTCGCCCTCCGCCATGCAATTCTTGCAGAGCTCCATGTTACAATAGACTGCATCATCTATACTACAGTAGCCTTCGGCCTTGAGCATCACCGGAATTCATCGGCCTACTGAGGTGTTAAAAAGCCCGATTTGGGTTAATGGCTCACACAATGAAACCTTTTTCTTCAGAAATCATTTGTGGGATCGATATTTTACCTACATCGATATCCACCGCTCCTCAAAAAAAAATGAAGCGGAAATCACGAGAAGCTCGGGAGCACATGCCAAAAGAGCAAACTCTGTGAAGAAGAAGATTAACAAGACCGGCAGTTGGTTCTTGATGTGTTACGCTTGACTCTTTATTCTTTATTCTAGTGTTGGTGGCCGCATGTGCTCTCTACGAACCGGTGCTGGGGCGAGGCAATCGACGGATTTTATGGCCCCGCATGTGGCAGGAGGGGTCATTAGCAAGACCATCCAAGGACCGGAGCAATGAGAACCTTAAAACAAATCCGAGAACTTTTTGGGGAAGTCAGATATGCCGAGGTTGTCAAACTTAGCTCGGAACTTGGTGAGTGCCTCAAGGCGAGCGGCCGCTTGCTCATCCGACACATTGGCTACCGCGTCCAAATCGACGATGTGGTCCGAGAGGTATTCCACCCACTTATCCATATGGCCGGTTCGTATGGCGTTAGCAGTTGGATTGCCTTCTTGACCTTGGCCGGGTCATTGGCATTCGTGAGCTTGATGCTCGCCCGACGCTGGAGATCGCGAAACCGCTAGGTCTCAATCTTCGCCAGCCATTCCGAGTTGGTGTGAGAAACAGCCATGGGGTAATCGTCGCCGGCATCCTTGACGTCTTGTACCAAGGAGTTTGGGGTTTGGGGTCGCATAGTACTCACCTTGGATGAGCAAGCCAACCACCACGTACATCTGTCCCACATGGAGATCCGCGCTGTCGCTTTGCCCTGCAAGAGACGACGGCTCGTCAAGATAGGGTATATCTTGGGGCCAAAGCCAGCATCATGGGTTGCAACACCGCTTAGATAATCAGATTGACATGATATTTTTGAATGGGGGGGGGGGGGGGGGGGGTTAGTGGACAGGGGTAGGGCGCAACGTACATACATGACGACAACTCGGAAGTGAGCTCGGTCTCTGCCGAAGCCGTACTTCTTGCTACCTAGGGTTTCATTGATGGCCGTCCAAATGGTTTCGTAAACTGCTCCGAGCTCCTTCGGAGAAAGTGGTCTCCCGTGGTTGGCTTGCGTAAGAATAGCGACTCTCAGCTTGAAGTGTGCGGCCAACTCTTGGAGTTTATCCCTGACTTTCTTCCATCCTCGAACCCCAAGCTTCACATGCCGGTAGGCATTAGAAAGCTTCTCAAGTGGCTCGAAGGCAATGCGCAGCACAACTAGAAATGAGTCAGAACTAGAAATGAGCAACTAGAATAACAAATTATACAATGACTGCAACTTATCGGAGGGGGCGCGAGCTGAGGTCGGTCAAATTTGCGAACTCGCCGATCTTCTTTCCTTTGATGCCGATTTTCTCCAGCTCAAGTTGGAGTTGTTCAGACTTCTTGAACTCCTCCACGCACGCCTATAGTGTGCGACTCTGACTCCAAAAAACTGTGTTGCTTTGTAGCCATATGCGCGAGCTAGTTTTCGAAGCATATGCGAAGGTTATGTACAAACAATCCGATTGTAAATCTAGTGAGCGATATTTCGTCCCGCTCATGATAGAACGATTTCGTCCCGCTAATTACATGCCTATATCGTCCCGCTGATGACGTAACGATTTCGTCCCGGTGATGCCCGACATATTTCGTCCCACCGATGATAGACCGATTTCATCCCGCTGCTGACAGAACGATTTCGTCATGATGTTGACATGACTATTTCGTCCCACTGATGACAAAACTATTTCGTCCCACTGATGACAAAACTATTTCGTCCCGCTGATGACGGAGCTATTTCGTCCCACTGATGATAGAACGATTTCGTCCCACTGATGACATACCTTTTTCGTCCCAGTGATGACATAACGATTTCGCCCCGTTGCTGATGACGGATCAATTTCGTCCCGCTACTGATCACAGACCGAGTTTGTCCCGCTAATGACAGACCTATTTCGTCCCGTTGATGGCAGAACGTTTTCGTCCCGCTGATGGCAGACCTACTTCGTCCCGCTGATGGCAGAACGATTTCGTCCCGCTGATGACAGAGCTATTTCGTCCCGTTGATGACAGAAATATTTCGTCTCGCTGATAGAAGCTATCCCAGTAAGCTTACCTTGGATATTGGTGTGGGAGGTATTGGGTATTGTCACTCACCAGAAGTTTGTGCATGGATGTGTCCCCGACGACGGTGTGACCCGCCTCGTTGATCTTCATCGACATGTAACGGCATACTTCCGGTGAGAGGTCGATACACATTTTGTCCGACATGTAGCGGAGGCCTTTGTTGGTTTAGTAGGTCTCCGGATAGTTGAACTTGACCATGCGATTCGCCTCCGTCTGTGGCTGCCGTCGGTTTTTGCCGTGGCGCGCGTCACGGAGTCCAAGTACTTGACAATGATGTCGCCTTCGGGCTCGTACGAACTTGCATCCGCCAACCTTGGCTTCTCCCCGCCTTCGAATGTGGCAACTTGCTTCTTGAAGTTGCGAGGGGATCGTACTGATAGGGAATAACTTGTGCGCCGTGCGAAATGCAGGAGGTGTCTGTCGACCGTCAACCGCTCAACCCCCCCAACCCTTGAGTAACCCCTCAGGCCACAGCACTGTCGGCCCGGTTCAGCTCCCTGTCTTCCATGTCGTCGTCCTCACCGACGTTATTTAGGTCGATGACCTCTTCGTTGTCCTCCCCGCCCGCCGGCGCCGCTGCATTGGCAGCACCAACATTTACCCGGGGGGAGAGCAATGCACATTACCAAGTCACGGACGAAATCCGAATCCGGCGCCACATTGAGGCGGCGGCGGGCATTCACCATGGCAATCGAGGAGTGCCAGTCAGACTAGGCATGCTCCTCTTCATGCCCACCTACAGCAACCCCCGACGCGGGTTGGGACGACTCGCCACCCGAGGAGGACTCCCCGGGCTGGTAGATGTGGCTCTCAACGCTGTTGCTGTCAGCCGGGCGCGCTGCGCAGCTCGCCACAGCAAGGGCGCGCTCCTGGCGGCGCTTGTCGAATGCCGCCACCGCAGGGGGTGAGGCTGCGGCAGCATGCCTTTCTCGTCGCAGAGGAGGGCGCCTTTGACGTGGGCGTTGTCGAGGGGGTGGCTCCCACCAGCGCGTCCTCATGACAAGCCGCCCCTTAGGCAATCTCATTGCCTCTGTTGCAGCGACCACTGTGGGTGACGGCGGTGGCAGGAGAAACAACGATGCGCTCCATGCCAGCCGCTACCCAAGTGCGGCCTGCATAACGATTGCCAGCACGGAGCGGCTACCCTCTCTGGCGGACATAGCCCCCTAGGACAGACTGGGGGTGTGGCTCCACCAAGCAGTTGGCAGCGCACAGAGAAGTGAGGCTGCCCTCAGCTGCGTGAGTTGTCGCGGCGACAATGCCGGATATAACAGCTCGCACTCTCTTGCGGGAGCATGGGCGGGGTGAGCAGAGGCTGGGGGCGGAGCCAACGTTTGCCGGATGCGGGTCTCCGTGTCCGCCTTAGAAGTGTTGGCCTCGGCGTGCAACACCTCCGTGAGCTTGCGCTGCTCCCTCTTGAGGAAAGCTTGCTGTTGCTGACGGGCACTCGTAAACCGTGGCCCAGGGGCCTCTACAGCCGTCCCCGCGGAAAGCGATGCACGTTGGGTAGCTACCAGGCGGGAGACTGCCTCGCCATCGTCGTATAGCAGACGGCCCCACTGGCGCGTCCAGACCGTGCCGTTCACCATAGGAGTAAGTTGATGTCCGGAACGCCGCCTCCCGTTGGGCCTTGACTGCGTCCGCCTTTGTGGTAAAGAGGGCGGATCCAAGAGTGAGCTGGTTTCGCAGCTCCATCCGGTGTGAAGGTGGAGCGAAGGGCACAAGCTTGCGCCGTGCCATTGACCGCGTCATGGGCAGCCGACATGAGTTTCCGCCCTTCCGCCACGGTTGTCTCATGTTGGGTGAGAAGCTGGAGCTAATACTCGAGGTGGATATGCTCCAGTCGGCAATCCTCCAACTGGTGAAACACAGCCATAGTGGTGCGTTCTGTAGTAAGGCCCTTGCGCATGGCAGCCACACGTTGGCGGCGCGCAGCCGCCTCCTCCGCCTTGCGGGTCCGGCGATGACCGCTCGTGGGCCGGGTTCTCCTTCACCACCACTGGGGTCTGGACGGAGCATGCCCTCGTAGCGAGATGTCGGTGTAAGGTACATAGTGATGCGCCCCAGCATGACGCACACTACTTGCGTCATGGGAGTGGCGAGGGCGAGGATCGGGCGGTGTGACTTGCAAAACATCTCACTCCCTGTGCCGCCGTTTATGGCACCCAGCCCATCCGGTCCGACACCGTCGAGCGCAACTAGTAGCATACCGGCACCCGGGGCAGCGAAGCGGCACCCAACCACTCTTAGGTGGCCGGGCGAAGGCAAGTACCTCCTGTAAAACCCTTACTGCAAGAGGAGGGCATCCGAAAGGCGCAATACCGCCGGAGGTGCCCCCCCCCCCCCCCCCCCCCCGCATCCGAGGCGTCATCCGCTTCATCGCATGCCTCTTGGTATGGGAGCCATGCAGCGGCAACTTCTGTCGCCAGGCGCGCTGCCAGCGCTCCCGGCTCGAGCGTTCACTACGTTGTGTAAGAAGGATCTAGTCCCTCGTCAGCGAGGGCGCGCTATATGTGCAGACCTATGTGGGGTTACAGTGCCGCTGCCACCAGCACAACCAGGTGCGCAAAGCGCTCATCCGCTGAGATGGGAGGCAGGAGGGGTCGAACAACGCAAGGCTCCCCTCTCAGGTCAATCAGGATCTCACGACCGGAGGGGGGAGGGCCGTGCTGCTGCTGCAGCAGCATGATGGACCGGCCAGTGCGCCGGGGGGACACAGAGCTTGCCATCTTGGCATCCCCTGTGGTGCGGAGCCTTTTCTGGCCCCGCCCGCCGCCGTGTGCGCCGCCTTTGATACCTCTGCCCTGAGCGCGAGTGCTGTCCCCAGTGCGCAAAACCACCTGTCCCCAGGGCGCCCACAACGATCTGGTCGGGCTACATCTCCAGCTGCCACGCTCTTGCGATTACGGTGTGCACCTCTGTGGTGAGTGCGCACTGTGCTGCCGCGTCCAGCTGCTTGCCGGGCGGCACAGTGCACAAAAGGGGTGAGGGTTACCGGTTTGTCGGGGACTGAACCGGCTGGGAGGCCTGTGATTGCGGCGTGGGCCTTCTCCGCCAGCGGGCGGGGTAGGGCCGAGCCGCAATGCAGGCAGGAAATGGGAAACTTGCCCTCGCTTTGCCATACGGGTGGAAATGGCCATCCGATGGGGCCCCAGTAGCGGGCCAGAGCCCGGATTGGACACATCGGCGGACACAGCCGCGGAATAGGTCCTTGACTATTCCTGCTGGTCCGCCATGGTGAGGCACAGGCGGTCAGGTTGCCTGGGGGTGGGGTGGGCAGGCGGATGCGGCGGCGGCGGTGGGCGCAGGTGAGAGCGGCGGTAGGGTTGATAAATCGATAGACATTACATTGCATTTGTCTTTAACTATTAAGGATTAGGAAATAGAACAGAAAAACGCAAAACGCGAAATTTTCTGAATTAAGCAATTGTTGCGCCGGCTCTGGAACGCACACCGGCATACTTGTAGATTGTTCTTTTACTATTCATTCTCCACCAGGCGAGCCAGGTCCTGGAAGCCCAGGGCAGCCAAATCGGCAACATTGAGGCGGCCGTACACCATCTGCTGGAACAGCTGGAAGTTGTTATCGAAGCCCACGGGCACCGTCTCCACCTCAACTGTGGGCTCGCGGTCCAGATCGGAGTGCTGGTGGCCCACAGCGTCACCCCTGGTGCGTATGCACAGCACGCGCTGCGTGTCGGCACCGCCCGCGATGCTGGAAAACTTGGAGCACTGCAAGCTGGTCCGGTAGTGGCGGAGCACTGTACGGCTGCCGGGCTCCACCTCGATGTGATGCACCGTGCTGGCCTTGGCGCCTGAGACCAGCGTGTTGCCCACCCAGATCACCGCGTTCACTTTGATTGGATGATTCTGCTGCCGGTGAACAAGCTCCCAGGTGCCGCTGGCGGCGTCCACACCCCACAAGCTCACCATGCCATCGGTGTCTCCTGCTGCAAGAAGGCCGTTGGCACCCATCTGGATGTGGTTGTAGCGTGCGCCCTCTTCCAGCTGCCCTACAACGGTACTCCCTCCCGCGACAAGGGCGTTGCCTTGCTCAAGACGCACTGCCCACAGCACAATGGCGCCGTCATCCCCAGCGCTGACGACGGTTGTGCGCCTAGCGCTGTCAAAGGGCGCAACCCAGTCGACCGCCCTAATTGCATTGGTATGCTGACCTACCAGACGCAACTGAATGTCAGGGTCAGCCACGCGCCAGATGAGCACCGTGGGGTCGTCGTCGCTCCCCGCGCTGGCTGCATAGGTGCTGCTGGGGTCAAAGCTGAGTACGCGTGTGACACCCTCATGAGTCACATGCGAGTGCAACTCCATGGGGTCATCGCCGGCCACATTGTACACAATGACTCGGCCATCATCACAGCCGATGGCAAGCAAGCTGTCGTCGGGTGAGTACATGGCGACGCGCTTGGCCTGATCGCCTTCAGTGTCGTTGGCATGGAGCAGGTGGGTGGAGGCCCAGGCGCTAGTGGGGGAGTCGCGTCGATACAGGCACACGCTGCCATGAAAGGAGGTCGTTGTCATCTGCGTCAGGAGACTGTTGACAGCTTCACCGCGTGTGGAGTGCTTGATACCTGCGTCCATCGCCAGAGTGCAGTCCACGCGGTCCATTCGAGGGGCCTGAGGCCCCAGGTCAGGGGCGCTTTGCAGCATGATGATTGGCCCAGCGCCAGTTGCAACCGCCAGTGTGGTACGGCCACCACCAGAGCCCGGCACATGCGTGTGTTTTCCCCAAGTCATTGCAATTGGCCGGGACTCCAGGGGAAATGGCGTTGCAGCCTCAATCAATGAGAGGACTTCCTCGCCTGTGCTGGAGTTCAAGCTTCGATTGAAGTCCCACATCCGGAGAAGGTTGACATTGGACTCTGTCGTAGCCACCCCATCGCCATTGACCGGTGACCACGCCACTGACATAATATCGTTGGTCTTGGGGATTGTGTGCTCCAGCGTGAGCACCACGCTGCGATCTGCAGGCGCGCAGCGTTGGGCATGCACGCAGAATTAATAGATGCAGCACTACTTGCAGTGGTCCAGGAGAGAGGCGCAGATACAATACCAGACTTCTGCTATACTGTGGGCCAGGCTTTATGATGGCAGGTAAGCGGCTTCATAAACAGGTTGCTATCGATCTACGCCACCTATTATATGATCCCTAAGCACTGAGGATGGGTGGAGGGGAAGGCTGCTCACCGCCAGCAGAGGGGCGTTCCAGGGTGAAAAGCAGCACATAGCCAACCGGGACAATAAAGTCCGTTGCAACCAACACCAGCAGACGGCTCCAGGCAGCGCCTTCACCAGCATCCACATAGATGCTGATGTCGTTCAAGTCGGCCCCGGCTGAGTAGTGGGCCACTGTGGTGCCAGTGGTCATGTCAATGACACTGAGAACCCGGTCCACGCCACCCGCGAGAAGGAAGTTGCTGTCCGGAGTCCAGGCCAGCGTGCGGATGCCCACAGAATCCGACGTGTTCAAGTGCACGATAGTACGCAACGAGGCTGGGGAGGTGGAAATGTCCCAAACACGAAGGGCGCCGTCGCTGGCGCCTGAGGCGAGCAGCCTGCCGCTGGGGGAGAAAGCGAGAGCTGTGACCTCCTCATCAATTGGGTCCTCTGGCACAATCTTGTCATGCAACTTCCACATATCTTCGTACTTCCTCCAAAGGCAGATAGTAAGGTTGATGGTGCCACCAGCAATGGTGTTACTCTTGCCATCGCTACCCCAGTCCACTGAAAGGCTCTCGCCATTCTCAAGGCAGGTCAGGGTGGATGGCTTGTGGGGCACAGGCATGAGACAGCCTTCCTGGAATTCCAGCCTCCACACACGCCAGGCGAAGTCAGACCCCCCGCTAACCAGGTGGCTGCCGTCGATAGAGAATTTGATGGCGGACGACCGAATGTGGCCTTCAAGCTCGTACTGCCAGTAGGGCTCGTACGCCATATAGCGAACAGCTGACTGCAACTGTGGCATGACCATGTCCAGGCGGTCGAGCTTGTGGGCGATCTTGAGTGCCTGGAGCAGAGTCCGTCTCTCACGGCCCGTGGAAGGTGTTTCATTGCTGCTCAGCAGCAGGATGGCCGCCAGGTTGACATTGCGTTCTGCCAGCAGTTGGTTTGCAATCGCAAGCTGACTCTTTTCCTCGGCAATGGCCGCGTTGTCTCTGGCCTCTGCAGCAGCCTGTAGTGGGTGCAGCAGAAATTGAAAGTGAGGCGAGTGCCACAACATTGTCAATCTCATCCACAACAGGGCTCACTTTCCATATTGTTAACTTGTGCAGTGTGGCAGGATTTACCCATCTGGCCTGGAATCCCATGATTGCTGAGCCCACACCTCCACCCAGGATAAGCAACAGGATGAATACGCCAAGGGCAGACAACACACGCTTCCGGCGCATGGAAAAGCGCTCCGAGTCGCTGATGTAGTCTTTGTGAATTCGCGTTGGCGGCGGCTCCATGTTGTACTTGAGCGCCTGCCCGCACCAGGCCTTCCACTTCTCGAGAGCGTCGCTGCTCAGGAGGGATGAGTGGGCCCTGCCAGTTGAGTGCCACTTGAGAGCCTGCTCATTCAGCTGGGTCCATTCCTAATCATGCCATTGACCGAGGCACACAAAATAGTCATTTTCCAGGATAGTAGTCCAGTGGGTGAGGTGCACGCTCCTTGCTTTCGCCCGGCTTTATCAGTGCCATAGGAGACCCAGGCCCTAGGCACTACCTTGAGATAGGGGAGATCCTTGTTGACATCAGCCTGGAAGCGCTTGATCACGTGTTCAAGTCCCCAATGCTGCACATCGTGGCCGCGGCAGCTGCAGAAGTTGATATTGGACAGGCGCTGAAACACGGTGCGTAGCGTCGCTTTACTGAAGAGCGCGCCGCCCAGAAACTCTTGTCCCTGTGCTTGGCGGATATTCGCAGCAATGCGTCAGCGCGTGACTTTGAAGCCCGGAAAACCGGCCGTTTTACGGAGTACATGTTGCATGCACTGCAGGGAAGCGACGGTGGCAAAACGCACATCATAGCTGCGGAGCTCCTCCGAGGCATCCCACGCACGGTCAGCGCCACTCGGAGTGGTTAGCAGCGACCAGGCCTGCGCATTAGAGTGCGCACTTCAAACCCTCCTGCTGGAAAATCAGCCACGCTGCGGTTGTGTGTTGGCACGATCATGCACATCGCACCGCATGCTGCCAGCAGATCAGCTGACTCACCTCCTGGTCCAGGATGATGGGGACCACGGGCTTCTGCATCTTAAACGCCGCAGCTACTTCCTGCAGCATTTAGCAACCGCAGATCACATGGTACACGGTCAGCAGCAGCATAGTCGGCGCACTTGACATCCAGAGTATCCGCAGACGACCGGCTGCGTGCAGATGGCGCGCACCATGACGCAATTGAAGCTTGTGAGAAATCCGCCGTCAATGAATGCCAGGAACTTGGACGAGCTCTGTATGCCCTCCTCTATCTCTCGGCGCCATGGCACCGGGCCGCGATTGGCCAGGTCGAGGAAATCAGCCCAGTACACCAGTCCAGCTTTTTTACCACCCTTGCAACAAGGAGCACATAGTTGCGGACTTCAGTGCCTCTGCTGCCATATACAAACATGTGTTCTAACTCATACAATTTCAGGAGATGAGAAGCCCGTGATGATTTTGGCCATTGATGAAGGCAGAGTGGTGGCTTTTGAGGGTGACCCAACTGTAAGAAGGTTTTCACCGCCAATGCAGCTTAGCAGCGCGGACATCGCTCCGACCTTGTAAAATACAGTCTGCGCAACATGTATGATGTATCTGCGTATATATGATGTTTCAGCCCGCCAGGCATGACTAAGGTAGGTAAGACTACCCCAACAGTGCTACTAGCACCACACGGCACGCGGCGTACGGGCGCGCGATTACACACACGCAGACAGCCCCATTGTGAGGAGATATTCTCACGATATATACATACGATAAACTCTCGCAGTGTGTCAATCACGGATCCTCCGCGCTTTGATACAGCGCGGCTATCAAAACCTCCTACATCCTTACACCTTTGGCTGCGCATACGTATGTAAATGTATGTACGTGTGTACGAACGCGGTAACAAGGCTGCGCTAGAGAATGGCGAGAGGGTCGCGCAAGAGCGCAACGAGCGGGTTCGTAAGTGAATTGCGGCGCGACCACAGAGAATAACTACGACACGCACTGTCTAAGGATTATAAAGGCACAAATATGTGCGTCGTTTGCATGCTCCAACTTCTGTCTCAGGCAACGCGAATTATGCGTCCTACCAGTAGATCGGCAGGTGCGTTCCTATTGGACCTGTTATCGGCAGGAGAATATGAACGATATCGTGTGGTGAGGCAACACGATATCGCGTGTGCCCAAGCAACGCGCCTTGTTGGACGGCGTACACTAGAAGGAGACGCCGTTGCCGCAGGTTGTTGTCACACGCGATATTGCTGGGCACTGGGAGAAGCGTAGTACTTTACTATAACAGCTTGTAGAATGACGCAATCATGGCCCAACCGGCAGTAGACTGTCGATGTCTGCTGAGTCGGGGGGGGGGGGGGGGGGGGGGGGGGGCTACGGCATCTGTATTGCTTGCGCTGCGTTGCATTTAAGGTATCTCCCGCGCCGTGTTGATTAATACCCGAACCGAAAGGCGTAGGCTGTTCGTGCACATTTACGGTGGGTACCAGTAGGGCTGCTACTTCCTCTTCACCACGTGCCCCTCGATATGAGCGATTTTATAATGTATTGATGGCTTTATTGAAATAGATACTGATAGTCGCTATTTTTTAGTCGCTATTACTGCGGTAGGTGGCCCAACAGGTACAGTAGCACCTGCAACGCCGGTGTGTCGGCATCGCCTCAACTTGCGGATGCGGAGACGAGGTTCTAATGATGGTTAGAATATCTTCCGCCTGCGAGCCTAAGCAGCCCTGAAGCGGACTGTGGCAGTGCCAGCTGCAAGAGACGTTTGGGCTTCACCTCCCGAACGCGGGACAGCTCGGAGATAAGCCTGCGTTTCAGCTCCTGGGTGTCCGCGCGGCGGAAGGAGTGGCTCAGGAAGGCGTCGTACGCCAGCCGCAAACCATCACTGCCGGTAACTTCACTACCCGCGCTGGTCAGCCGCGCGGCCTTGCGATTCAGCTCCCGTAGCTCGGTCTCCGTTTTGATGAAGCGAGGCTCGTGGCCCGTCGCCCAGTGGTCGTTCGTCCGTTCGGCGGCTAGCTCGAGACCGATCGTAGCCGCCACTTTCGCGCTGTGCAGGACCGGAAGCCGCCGCCCTCCAGGGGATGACGACCCAAACTTGAGTACGCCATGAGTGGACTTCATCCTCAGAGGACCCTGGGACGTTTCCGAACCGGGGCAGGGCCGTCGGCAAGCACCGGCTATGCAACAACTGTAGTCTGGAATCTTACTGTGTGTGTGCTGTACGGTAGGTTCATGAGGATGGAATGGGGGGTGCTGCTGTGGCGCGCGTAGTGAGGGCGGGCGCGGATATGCTGAGCTGCCGTACACGTACAGGTACTCGTCTATGCACCTGCTGCATATGCACATATAAAATATTTTATGATGGTACAGTATGTATCGCGCAGGCGCTGGGCAGTTTTTATATAGGTACTGTTAGTAGCAATCCTTGTACCCGCCGTACAGAAAGAATGATGCTTGCGCTGACCAAACCATAAAACCATATGACTAAACCCTGACTGCCATAATGTCGACTCGGCGCCGCGAGCCGCGCCAGCGCAGGCGCGGCGGCGGTACCAGTTTAAGTACAGTGTTGATTTTTTAGTAGTACTTCTAGCAGTAGGTGGATTTGTTATTGTCCTTTTTGTAACTCACACCAGTACTGGTGTGAATTACAAAAAGGGCAGTTCCCCAGAATTAGAAAATCAACACAGCAAGCCGCCTAAAAGCGGCCCGCATCCCGCATAAGGCGGGATGGATGAGTGATGCGCACACGGTTCAGAGTCCGGGCCACGCGAGCACGTGTGTGTGTGGGTGATCCTCGGACGTGCTGTGCAGCTTCAGCAACGGGATGGGAGACGAATCTGCGCCGTCTGATGAGGCAGCGAGCACGCTCTCGAGCGGCTACCAAGCTCAGGATGTGACAATAATGGCATACTCTGTACGGGTACTGTATGATCGTAGCATCATTCATGTACGAGTACCTGCTGTATCGTATGTGTGCGCGCGTGTGTCACGCGCCACAATACGAGTACTGGTGGATGATGAATCATGAGACGAGTCCTACTGGTACCGGTACACTGTTCAGTAGTAGTTACGGGATAATACGCATGTGCGTACCCGTAGCGGGCACAAGTATAATGTGCCTGCCTCTGGAACATCAGTTGTATACTTGTGTATAAACTGATGTGTCAACTACATGTGCGGAGGTCTCTAAGCGACGACCTCCTGTTCGACACTTCGAGGCACGACTCTTCACGGTGACGCGCTTAGCAGTGCGCGTGCCGCTTGGTGGTGGCTAGCTGTGAGCTAGCCATACGCATAAATAGCGGCGGGTGGTGACAACGTTGTAACCATTGTTTCTTTCTCTCTCTGCTGCCTTCTTTGTGTTTACGACAGCCTTGGCTGCTTGACCTGCGTGAGGCACCCGAGACGGCCGCACTGGTTTCGGAGCGACTGTTGCGCTCCTTATCCTAGCTTCCACTGCTTTATCTGAGATAACTCGACTGAACAGTTCGACATGTCCGAGTCGATGAATTCTGCTGGCAAGAGCCGAGAGCTGCTGCTCAACGAGGAAAGTTCTGTCGACCTGTCGACTACCAAGGTTTGTGCAGCCGTGGTGGTGACTTACGGTAAGGGTCACTCGGTCGAACGCCAAGTGATTCTGACGACTGAACCGAACGCTAGATCGACTCTCTTCTTACCTGTCGGAAAGTCGATAGCGTCTGACAAGTCTGTGCGCGGCACGGCGGTGCGCAAACTGCGTGAAGAGACTGGCTTGCTTGTCGATGAAGATGATTTAGAATTGTTTGACATTCTCAACATCGAGGGCATGCGTTGTTTCTTATATGCATCTAAGCTATCGGCGAAGCAGATAGCGAAGGAGATGCGCACACCAGAGAGATCGCACGCCTTAGTCATGTCGCATTTAGTAGCACCGGTGGCTGCAGCTGGTGAAGAACTAAATGCTGATGATGGCGGCGATGCATTACCCGACGTCGCGCGCACCTTCCCTGAGAGTATCACCCTAGACCCGGAGTCTGAGGATTCGTACTCCGTGAGCATTGCATTGAACAGTCAAGGCAAGCCTGTGCCGACGACTGTGTGGTACCCTCCGTTCATGATTCATACTGCGGTAAGTGATTCATGGGCAACCATATATAAGTCTGTGTTGAATGGTTTCTGGATGAACCGTTCATACCCTGAGCTTCCTCAACAATTCGCATTTAGGTATGACTCTTGTGAGTCCCCTATCTGGCATGCTGTGCATCGTTATCTAGTTGTAGATCCGATGGCAACTGACCTCAGCAATATAACAATCACTGACATACCATGGTATGAGACGCGTGATGCACAACTAACTGAGTCCCAGAGGAAGTCTGCTCAAACCCAGCCCAAGCAAGATGGCCAGGATGTCCTCAAGCTAGATGTATGGCTGACTGGACTACCGGAGCTGCTTGGCACTGTGGGACTGAAGGCCACAACTGCATCTGGTCTTGCATATGCCGTGCAGACTCTGAGTGGCAAGTTCCAGCGTTGGTGGCAGGGATTTGATTCCAAGCCTCCTTCGCTGCGTCCTACCAACGCTGCAGAGTTTGTGAAGGCAGTTAGAGACTCACCATTGATGCATGACATAGTGCATGATGCATGCATAGAGCTTGATGGCATCAAGCAGGTGTCTGCTGGTCCCCAAGACTCTCCGTTGGATTATAAGGACTTTGTGCAGACCTTCAACGATGTCCTAGCAAGGACCAGACTAACCTTTCCTGATGAGTTCATGGTCCTTAAGTTTGCATCTGCATTGAGTCACAATAAGCTTAAAGAGATTGCCCATAAGTTTGTGACTGACCAGAAGCGAGCTGGACAACCATCGACACTCGCTGAGCTACAGCAGTATACAACGGCGATGGTTGGGAGCAACAAGGCGCTTGGCAATGCGGCTAAGCCTGTGGCCAATGGACATCCTGCTGGCAATGGCAATGGAGGACATGACTCCAGGAAGAAGTCCAAGGCTGCCAACATGAGCAAGCGCAACCGTGGAGATGATGCTCCACCTGTCGCAGCCAATGGACGCCACACCAACAACGGCAAAAGGCAGAAGTCCAGCGACGGAAAGCAGAAGGGTAATAACACCACCACACCTGGCAGAAAGATAGTAGATTATCTTAATCATGTCAAAATGCATGAGCCTGAGAAGTATGCTAAGCATCTGGCTGCTAAAAACATGCTTTAAGTGTGGTGAGGCTCACCTTCTGAAAGACTGCCCTAAGATGAAATAGGGGTGCCCTTATTCTGCTGCTGACAGCTCAGTAGATAGGGATGTAAGTGATGTTTGTGTTACATCATGCTGTCCAGTAACTGTCGAGTCGCATGACTGCGAAGTTACTGTTGCCGATATGTCATTGGCACCTGAGGTATCCGCATTATTGTCTAATGCACGTCTGAATGACGATATACCTGTGACGAGTACATGTTCGAGTGACGATGTCGTCATCTCTGAGAGTAGTAACGACTATGTTGAGTCGCCTACTGATGAGAACTCGAATAGTGTACGCGAGTCTGGTACGACTTTGCCAGTAGCCTGTGTAACGGGTGCTCGGAAAGTTTCGACTCATCGTCGCGTAAAGGCTCTGAGGCGTCGAATGCCTAGACAGACTGCAGTCAGTGCCGAGTGGCGACTGGTCGATAGAGTCTTCGATCCCCTACATGAGATGTTCCAGTTTACGCTGGAGGGCTGTGCAGATAATGAGGGTCTGAATACCCATCGAAACTTGCCGTTCTGTTCAGAACAAGATTCGATATTATCGCGCGACTTGTCGAATGAACGTGTGTTTATTCACCCTCCATGGCATATGACTGAGTCTATTGCGAGGCATTTTGAGCAATGCCGCAGTAGGGCTAAAGAACATACTGTAGGAGTGTTTGTATTGCCTGCATTTGATAGATTCAGTGCTTTGACAAAGCATTGGAAACTATTGCAGCAATACCCGGCAAAGACACCTTTGTTCACCAGGTGGTCTGATAAAAATGCCACAGTCCAGGAAAATGTTAGGCCACCAAAGTATGGGGTTAACATTTGGTTAGTTGATGCTAACTGTGCTTTTCCTGATGACTTTGTACCTGAAACTGTCACAAGTCCAAATGTGAGTTTTAACGTGGACTCTGCAAAAGTTGCGGATTCTAGCGTTGGTATTGGTGAACGTGCATCTGAGTCTATAAATGAGTGTGATGCTGTCAATGTGACTGATCCATCATTTTGGAGTATGCAAAGGCAAAGTTTGCCTCAGATTGCTTCTTTGACTCGTTGGGATGACCCCAGGCCATTGTTGAAAGTCAATGTGACAATTAACGATGACGCCGTTGTGGATGCACTGGTTGATAATGCGGCATCTTTAGATTTTATATCTGAGGACTTTGTGCGCAGAAACAACTTGCAGATACAAAAGTTGAAAGCCAGAACACCTGTCCGTTTGGCTAATGGTCAACGTGTCTCATGTTACCATACAACTGTTGTGTCTCTGTCTGTTGGAGGACATGTATTTGAGAATCGAGTATTTTATATACTGCGTGAGCTCAAAGTCTCCGACATTGTATTGGGTTTAACTTGGCTTGATGAAGCGCAAGTTACCATTAAGTATGGTACGGAACGTATCATGACTTTAATGGATGGAACCCATGTACCTGTTGTAATAGTGGGTCGTACTCCTGCATGTAGCATGATTACTTCCACTAGGGTACAAAAGTTGATGCGCAAAACTGCTCGTGCGTCTAAGCATAATTCTTTGGCTGAATTCTATGTCGTTGAAATGTCGGTTATAAAGGATGATCCTGACCTGCATTTAGACAATGCTATGACACCAGAGCAAAAGGATGCTATTCGTCATTTGTTGTATGACGAGTTTCCTGAAATTTTGCGTCCAGTCAACAGGCCGCCTGTTCATCGGCCATGGGATCACAAAATTGAGTTAACTGGCAAAATGAAACGCCAAAGACTTAATCGTTTGTCTCCCGCTGAACGTGCTGAATTGGATCGCCAACTCAAAGATGCGATTGCCGCTGGACTTGTTCGTCCTAGTCAATCTGAGTTTGGTTCGCCTATTCTTTTTGTTAAGAAGGCAGATGGATCCCTTCGGTTGTGTGTCGATTTTCGTGGGCTGAACGAGGTCACTCGAAAGGATATGTATCCTTTGCCGCGAATTGATGAAACGTTGGATTCTCTCCGCAATGCCCGTTGCTATACCCATCTGGATTTAGCATCAGGTTATTGGCAGGTTGCCATTGCAGAGGAGGACATCCACAAGACAGCGTTTCAGACACCTGATGGTCTATGGGAGTGGACTGCAATGCCATTTGGTTTGTGCAATGCCCCAGCCACTTTCCAGCGCATGATGAATGACATCTTGAGACCATTTTTGCGTGACTTTGTGGTGGTGTATCTGGATGATATATGTATATATTCAGATAATTATGATGACCACATGAAGCACCTTCGTTTAGTTTTTGAAAAACTGAATGAATATAATCTGAGGTTGCAATTAAAGAAATGTTTCTTTGGCATGCAATCTATGGATTATTTGGGGTATACCGTCGCTGATGGTAAGTTGTCTGTTTCAGAGGCCAAAGTGGCTGCAGTTAGGGATTGGCCTGTCCCTAAAACTCAGAGTGAAGTCAGAAGTTTTGTACAATTCTGCAATTTCTACTCTAAGTTCATTCATCATTTCAGTGATTTAACTGCACCATTGACTGACTTATTGCGTAAGTCTAAACCAGTTCATGTTGACTGGTCACCGGCGTGTCAGGAAGCCTTTGAGACCCTTCGTCTGCGACTGATTTCCGCTCCGTGTCTTTCCATTCCTTCCATGGGGGCGGATGCGACGTTCACCGTAGCGACAGATGCGTCCAACGTAGGGCTTGCTGCAGTGCTACTGCAGGACCAAGGAGGAGGTCCTCAACCAGTGAGTTACTGGGCGCGAAAGCTGAATGCAGCTGAGCGTGGTAATACTAC
>VCJN01003051.1:0-195066 GCA_006384855.1 Tetraselmis striata
ACATTTGCATGTACTAATACATAATGCTGAAAACTAACCGACAAAACTATGACGATCCCGGGTCGACCGTCGCTAGCGATGACGACGTTGCGGCGGCAACAACCAAATCCTCCACCTCCCACCCGGCAACCGCCATATCCGGCGACGTTGCACCACAAGTGCCCCAAACGGCAGATCCCAAGGGGGCCTCCATCCGGCCAAACGGCTACAACACACCCGTCTCGCGCCCACTTGATGGCCGCGGGCGCTTCCGCTGCTGCCGGCAGCATTGCTCCCCAACAAGTCGCCGCCGCATGCGGCTCCCCCGCCGCTCGTGCGCATGCGCGCTCGCTGACCTCTGTATCCCGCAAGGCACCGTCGCGTTTGCAGTGGACGCGCTCCCCGCGGCCGCTAAAAGCAAAGCACCCGCCCACCCGGGCCAACTCCCGCGCCGCAAGTCCACACAACGCGGACGGCAGACCCCCCCCCCCCCCCCCCCCCCCGGACCCCTCATGGATGGGCCCCATGGCGTCGTGCGTCCTCCCTCGGCATACGGAGACCGCGCCGCCGCACCACTTGCCTACCGACTCCCAAAACTCCCCTAGAAGACCCTCCTCACACCACCCTCACGGGCGTGGCGATGAACGCACTGCCCCAAGACAATATCGTCCTAGTCCTCCACATTTGCTACTCCAACCATGGTATCGACATCACTTCCGAGGAAGAGCGCCAAAACGCCGGTCTCACAATAATCCTCCGGTCTATCCAAAAGACCCGGACGCACATCACGGCCACAGCCAATGACCTTCGTGTCTATACGAAAGATCTTCCGATGTCTGGCCCGAAAGGCAAACGGGACGCCACAACATGCACGTACCGTGAAATAACTCTCCCATCACAAGGTGGACGCCTGCGAGGCCATCTGAGTAACGACTGCAACGTCGAGTGCCAATCATTGCGAATTTTTACTGCACTTTGTGAGTAAGAGCAATTAATGCCGCAGTAGCAAGTTGATTCGCATGCACCTCGTACTTGTACTGCCCGCGCTAGCGGTGAAATTATTGCATCACTTATTCGCATACAATGTGTAACTCCGCGGTATGATTTCGTTCGTAATACAAATGTTATCCGTGAGCAACACCATATGTGTATGACAATGATGTCAGGAGGGAGGACACGCGTTCTCTATATTCCCGTGTATGCTTTGCTGATATTGGGATATTGGCTATGCCAGACCTACGACGACTGCAGTTGGCGCAAGAGGTGAAGTGCTGGGGCGGCTTCGGCCGATGTCCCGGGGCGAGCTTAACTTTTATTGGGCGGATATTCGGGTCGGCCCGCACCCCGAATAATTCTCGTTGGATTCCCGCACCCCCATTGCTGTCGATTTCTAACCGGCAAACAAGGGTAGCTGCCAGCAGTTCTCGGTGGTCGTTGTTCAGCGTTCTCTTTTGCTGGGTTGACCCCAGGCCTTAAGAACATACGGATCTTCAAAAAAACAGCGTAGCCGGCTTTTCCAACGCTTTCAATCCAGCGTCGGCAGCCGCGCCAGCAGAGCAGGTAGTGTCGGGTTTTATCCGTTACACGGGCAGTAAATAATCCTTGGATAGAGTACCGCCCCAGTGCAGGGTGTTCACCGGTACTACCCTTTTGTGGTTGAGGACCGCGGCCGACTCGGGAAGTCCGCTTTGACTGTGGTCTACATCTTCGCGGTGCTGTTGGCTGTGCGCAACTTCCCTGGCGGTCCTTCCGCCCCGACCTCTTGCTTTCTTCGTGGTCAATCCGTTCAGGCACTTCGAAACTTTGTCGCCGGCCAACCTGCTGAGTTCCGCCGTCACCTGTCGCGCACACGGCGGGGGCTGTTGCAGCGGGTCTCGGCTTGCGTGCATGGTACCCTGGGCGGCATTCTCTCTGCCGGTGTGCAGATGGCCAAGTCTGATGCGTGTGCTCGTGCCCACTATGCGTCTTCTCATGTTACTGCTTCCTCCCCGCAGTCGCTGTAGAGGACCTTTCTGATTGCCTTTTATTTTGGTGATTTCCGATATCGCCTTCTGCTGCTAGCTCATGTAATCATAGAGTACCTGTGTGAGATAGTTCCAAGTCGGGCGAAGGCAATCCCTCTTCTGCGTTGATCGGCGATTATTGACATTTCCTTCTGGATTTCTGTGTGGATTTCTTGAATGTTGCGTCTAGCTCATGTAATCTCATTATTGACATCCCTTCTCTGGTTTCGCGCTCCGTTGTACGGCAATCTGTTCAGTGCCAGTAGCTACAGCTCGCTGAGGAGAGAGCACTTGGCGCGCAGCTGATGAACCGAGATCGTTGCGAGTCTTAGTTCTCCGCCCGGCCCCGGAGCTCCGCCTTGCTGGCAAGCGCGCAGACTGGCACAACCCCGCGGACTGGCGAAGACTGGCGCATCCGCGCGGTGATCAGCCGATCAGCAAACAGGAAAGCAAGCGCGGTGGTGACAACATGAACTCGGGTCAAGCTGCAGCGAACATGCGCGTGGGGTAAGCGGCGGAGCGACTCGCGTTGATGCGGCGATGCTCTTGCGCCTGGCTGACTTCGTGTCGAGCGGCGACGGCGAATATGCGGACAGCCTGCGCTGTCTGCCAGCCTTCCCGGCCTCCGTCACCGCCTGCCTCCTCTGCGGGCCCAGAGGCTGCGGCAAGACCACGCTCCTGTTGCAGTACGCGTGGACCATGGCCCGGCGCGGGACGCCCGTCCTGTGCCTCCTGAGACGCGACAAGGTCGAGCAGCACTGCCCTGCGCCTTCTGCGCAGTCCGGCGACGAACGAGAGGCTATGGGGCGCATCAGGCTCAAGTATGTGGACAGCATGGACGCGCTGCTTCAATTCGCGTCTTGTTCTCATCTTGGGGGCCTGCTCGACGTTGGCGCCATCCTGGTGGACGACCTCTCGGAGATACTGGGCTCCTCCCATTGCGTGGCGGCAGAGCTGGCGATGGTGCTGGCCTACCTGTTGGACACTGCGAACCAATTAAAGCGCCAAGCCTCCGGGGATGCATGCATGCTGGTCGTGACAGAGCTTGCAGCGGAGGCGCAGCGGAACTTCTTCGTGTACAGGCACTGGCTGCCTGTAGTGCTGTCCTATCGTGCCCGACGGCGCAGAGTTCCGCCTGGGCCTGCACCCCACAGCCAAGAGCAGCGGCGGCCTCTCCACCGCGGACCTCCAACACACGCAGATATCATATCAGCTGCAGCACTCGGAGGCCCAGGTCTGCGGCATTAGGACAGCAGAGTAGCGCCGGCCCACAGGACGCAGTGTGTTCACGTAGAATGGCACGTGCCTACCAACAACAAGGCATATGATTACCCGATAAGGCGTGATAGAGTCCTCAACTCCGGAGAGAATGTGCATCACAATGCCGTCTCTCTGGCATTACGGCAGTTGCCATAGTAGGCATCATATAAGCAACGACAGAATTAAAGCAGGGTACAAGTGTCCATGCAGGCCATGGAATGCGGCCGGGCAGCGCAACGAAGTGATGCGGGTGACCACTCGCCACACGACTGACATAGGGGCAGTCGTAAGAGAGACGGTTGAGTTTACAGGGAGCTCCATCTAAACCGGCAGAGCTTTGCCGAGAAGTCCGCCCTTAGAACTTTCACAGTGCTGGGTGGGCAGGTTGGGGGAGAGGGCCAGGAGCGTTTCGGGCGGAGCCTGCAGAGGATCGCACTCGGCGTCGCGGTCCGTGGCGCGCCCAGCGGCGGTCACCCACCAGCGGGGGTTCCAGAACTGCCCCTTCTCGGCCTCCGTGATTGTTCGCCGGTCAAGCAGCACATCGATCTGCTTCAGGAGCGCCGCGTCGCTGCCGGTCATGCCCTCCTCCAGCAGCTTCTTCGCGTGCTTGAGAGCCTTCTTGCAGGCAGAGGGCTGCGACAGCAGCATGAAGCAGATGCCCAGCAGGTACCAGGCCTCGGTGTCGTCCCCGTCCTCGCTGGAGAGCTCGCCCAGGATGGAGGAGGCGTCCTCGTACTGGCTCAGCTCCACCAGCAGGCGCGCGGTCACCATCCGGAAGTCGTAGGTGGGCACCAGGCCCTTTGGCAGGTTGTCGCAAATGTCGACGGTGCGGTTGACGAGGAGGAGCGCCTCGCCGCGGCGGCCCTGGCTGAGACGAAGGTCCGCTAACGCCTGACAGGCCTCCGGGTTCTCGCCATCGTACTCGAGCGCCTTGTCGAGGAGGGCCTCGCAGATGTCCTTTGCGTTCCGTTGCTCGAAGCAATCGGTCAGGTAGACCTTTGCCATGGCGACAAAGACGGACGCCATCTTGCGCTTCACGCACGGCAGTTCCTGCATGGCGTACTTGCCACCTGGGCCGCCCTCTCCGGCAGCAGCTGCCGTCACAGGGGGGAGAAACGGGGGTAAGAATTAAAAGGACAGCAGAGGGGGCGTCGCTTCTAGTGCAGGAAGGTAGGAAGGTTGAGGCGGCGAATGTTCGTCCCACCTTCTAGATTGCTAGCTTCGTCCGTGAGCAGCTCCAGGCCCTTCTCAAACGCGCAGATGGCATCCATGCCGCCCTCCAGGTGGCCCATCAGCACATACTTGCCAAACCCGCTGTCTGGCCGGAGCTCTACGCTGCGGCTGATGAGCTCCTTTGCACCGTCCGCGTCGCCCAGCTCAGCGAGGAGCTCCGCCGCAGTGTCCATAACCTCAGTGTTCTCAGGCTCGATCTCCAGCACCTGACGCCAGGCAGTGCCGGACTGTTAGATTGCGGTGATGGCGTGCATACACATGGTTCAGCCTCAGTGTTCAACGCCAAGATAGGGTATCGGTGCATGCCCACCTTTATGTACAAGCTCAGGGAATCTTCTGTATTCCCCTTGTCAGCAAGCTGTTTGGCGCGAGCAGAGATTTTTGAGACATCTATCGTGTCCTCGCCCCACATGCGCATGATTAGGGCATTTTCCCACCGCCTGTCTGGTTCGCATCCTAGGAGCTCGATCAGATTCTCCAGAGCAAGGATGAACCGCTGCAAAAGCAGGGCCACGAGCGCTGCGATGGCCCGCGCGGATTTTCGTATTATTGGGACTATACCAAACCAAGGCTGCGGTACCTGCTTGGGAGGAAGGGAGCGTGGGGGGGGGGGGGGGGCTCAGGGAAGGGCCTGCCGAAAGTCGACCTCGTTTGGCAGGTTGCGTGGGCTCGAATAAGCAAATGGGTTGTGGGCTGGGCCACTCTCAATCGAGAGGGAAGAAGCGGCGCACCTTTCCGCGCCTGGGTTCGGACCCAGGGGGCCCCGGGGGCATCTCTTTCCTGCGAGCGCCTGGTCCCTTATTCCCAGGGATCTTTGCTGGGCATAGCGCAGGTTGTGCGTGGCGGCGGAGCCCGTTACGCAGCCCACTCAAGGCCCCTACGCTACGCGGGACCCCGGCGAGTCCCTGGGCCAAAGCGGGCGCCGACCGGTCCGGTCTTTCTGTCGGACCCGCGGTGAGTTGTCGCCTCTGGGTTTCCCGCGGTGATTCACCCTCCTGTCGTGTGCGCCGATGGACCCACAACGCGCGTTGCTGATAATCACACCTGCCCCACTGTTCCCGCTTCCGCAGTGAAGCACGACACGCCCAACTTCAGCAGATTTGAAGCGCCGCGTTTGTTTTTGGCGAGCGTTGCTCAACTGGACGCGGCGTCCCCTCGAGAAGGCGCAGAAGGGGTTTCCGGCATGTACCGCTCGTGGGACATGCGACACGCGCAACCCCGCGGCCAGCAGACGCTGCACCCCGCCGGCGCAAGACTGGCCACCTCAAGGTCGAAAGTGACGGGCACTGCGAAGCGTTAGCAAGCAAAGGACGCCCTGGTCGCTGCCGGCAGGGAGGTGCCGCTGGGATGTTGCCGCACTCGCGATCGTGCGAACGGCAATCAACCCGCATCCAGTACGTACGCTTTCCGCATGCGCTCGCTCGCGGCCTCGTGTTGAGGACACCAGCCCCGCCTCCACCGCCCCGCACGCGCTGTACTCCGCCCGCAGCGCCGCCGCCGGCCCAGGGCGCGCGCGGCGCTTCCGCCACATAAATAACTGTGATTTCATGTGCTTGCTAGCTGCAAAATTCAAGAAATCCATGCAGAAATCCTGAAGAAAATCCAGCTGCGGGCCACATAAATAATCGTACGGTACCGTACCAGGTACCTGCTGTACTCGGTACATGTAGGAGCTAGTAGTCTATAGTATCGTGTATCTCAGTCTATAGTATCGCGTTACATGAGCTAGCAGCAGTAGTCTGAAGTTACATGAGCTGGTAGTCTATCCCATCAGTCTATCCCAGTAATCCGTTTGCGCGCGTGGGTCATCGCGAAGCATGCGCACTAAAAGTAAAGTTCGCCCCGGGACATCGGCCGAAGCCGCCCCAGCACTTGACCTCGTGCGCCAACTGCAGTCGTAGGTCTGGCATAGCCCGTAGACCATTGCCTCATTCAAACCTCGAAGCGCTAATGCATCAACCTTGTAAACTCGGGAAAGCCCTTATGTAATCAATAAAAAATGGTAAACTCGGGACACGCCAGGCCGATATTGCCGAAATGCATCGGCCAGGAATCGAACCCGGGTCTCTCGCATACGAGACGACCGCTCTACCGAGCGGACAAGGGATGTACCACTACTCGTCGCACATTGAAATGCGCACTACTCCTCGTATATTGAAATACTACAGGCGTCAAAAGTAATGAACGGGTTTTTGACAGCTCAACTTCCAATCGGTGCACCACGCGGTACAGCGAGCGAGCCGTTCGGTACCGGGTATATGTATATGTTAAGATCCATGTGGGCATGCGGCCCATGTGTACATGGAGCGGTCCATGTGAACATGGAGCCTCCATTGACCCATGTCCACATGGCCCGTACCATGTACACATGGAATTAATCGGAAACGGTCCATGTGAACAAGCAAGGGTGTTTGGTTGACACATGGACTGCCCTCGACAAACGACCATGTACACACGGACCGGCCCATGTGCGCATGGAGCGCGGTACTTGGACCATTTACACATGGATCCACGCTATCCAGCCTATGTGTGATATGGTAAGTTTCTGTCCGCATTTTAAGGCAAAATTAATTCGATTTCAATTAAGTTCAAATTAAGTAGCAGATTCCATGAACTACTTTTAAATTAGAGTGAAATTATAGAGAGACTTCGATTAAATTTTATTTCATTATAGAATTTAGTTCATTACACGGACTGGGGTGGCAGCTCCCTGCACGCTAGTGCCAGCACCATGGTCCCAATGTTCCGACATCAGTTGTTATTAGGGGGACACCTAGAGTTGCATTTCCTACCAACTTTGCGGCAATTGCACACTACACTGGTGGCACGTGGCCCTTTACATGTGCATTTGATCATTCCTCGGCCCCAAAATAGTGACACAGATCTTACACCTTCTCTGAGGGAGATCTTCTGTCATGATGCTTGGTCGCCCCACTTCTCTGCCACACCCGCCAAGCCCACCCGCGCGAGTGCAATGTACATTCATTGCGCAACTGGTCCATGTCTTGCTGCCCATATATGGTCTTGATAACACCTGCGTCCACAGCCACTCTGTAAGAATTGCATTCTGTGACCTGCAAAACAGGGGGTTGGGGAGGGCATTTGAGAAAGAAGATGTGCGCGTCATCACTAGCTAGGACACATCAAGCATTGCGTGCATCTGGCATCAGTATACAACAAGAGGAGCATGGCATATCTCACCTCACTCACCACGCATGTCAAGAATCTAGGGTCCACCTTGCCACGGTCCTCCTTTGCCAACGGCACTCTGACCACATCACCCACCACCGGTGCTAGGCCGGCCTTGGTAGCGACCCGGGCACGCATCACCCTAGCTTGCTTGGCATGTGCAGCACCGCACTGAGCCACGATTGCGCGCCGCCCGGGACTGTTGGCCAGCTGGGAGGGAGATATTGGACTACAATCGTCAACGGCCGCGCGTGCTTGCACGAGGACTTGTGGAGTAGCTTCCGCCGCTGCAGCCGGAAGCACTGCTGGTGGCACCTCGGGCGACCTTTGCCGCTTACGGCCCGCTGACTCACGGGACGAGGCAGCTGCATCGGTGGCTGCACTTGTCGTTTCAACAGAGCGAGGCACCACGTCCACTGTCCCAGCAGCCATGCAATCGTTGCTGCAGTGGCCATCATCCGTTCCACCTGCGGGAACTGTACTATGTCGAGGATGAGCGGGCTGGTGCGCGATCGGGTCGGCTAAATGTCAGACTGTACAATGATAACACGCGAGCCCGCCTACCCGCGAGGTATGTGGCCCATATCGGGGGGCAACCTGCAAACAAGGCATGTCGGCGGGCCCCACCTCTCTCGTCGTTTGGTCGAAGGTACGGAGGGTTTACATGGCTTCATTGTACTCTGCCTCTGTCCGCAACGTCTGGTTGTCTCGACGTTGCCCCACACACTAACGAAGTCTCTTGTTGAAGACGTCGCGATGATCCTGCACCACCGCTAGTGCCTCAACCTCGTCCGGTTGATCTTCGGCCGGCCCGTCCTCCGGTGCGGCAGCGCCTGCGGTAGCATCACTATTGCCTTAGGCCATAGTATCGGCCAGAGCCGGCCAGAGCCGGGCAGAGGCGGTCCCGGAGAGGGGAGTTGCACAGTTGCGATTGAGTGCTACTGAGGGAACGAGTGAGCACGGCCTGTCCGCAGGGGGTTTTAAAAGCGACTGTACGTAGCGCCCGATCGCAGCTCCCGCGCAGGCACGGCACTCGTCCGCAGAATGGCGGGCGCCGCAGCGCCAACCAGCACCTGCCGTACAAAGGCCGGGGTCGTAACCGCGATCCGGCGCCAACCCGAACAACGCCTTACCCGCCACCGTGCGACGTCGTGGCCATGTGCAAATGGGCTTGCCCAGCGCGGCCCATTTGAACATGGGACGCGACAGACGTTCCATGCTAACATGGTTCGACCCATGTGGACATGGGCCGACTGACGGCCTATGTCCACACGGATATGACCCGGATTGCTCAATGTGTCCATGGTACGGGGCCATGTGGACATGGGTCAATGGAGGCTCCATGTCCACATGGACCGCTCCATGTACACATGGACCGCATGCATGTCCACATGGATCTTAACATATATATATATATGTATATATACATATAACATATATATATGTATATATAAATATGTATAAATATGTATAAATATGTTATATATATGTATCGGAACATTAACATATTATTTAATTTATATTATATGACATAATAACGATGGAAAATGTATGATATGAAGTAACTTGACAGTTGAATCAGCGATGCGTCGATTTTTCAGAAAATTTTAAAAGAACGGGTTCTATATCATTGGCCTACAGTTCCATCAATTGCATTGCCAACGCTTTGAAGTATCAGCAGCGAGCGTTTGCATTGCCAGCGCTTTGAAGTACGACCAGTTTTTTTCCATTACCAACAGCGAGTAGCGAGTACCAATAGTAGTACCAGCGGTACTAGTACCAGCAGTACCAGCAGTCCTAGCAGCGAGTAGCGAGTACCAGTAACCATCAGCGAGCGTTCGCATTGCCAACGCTTTGAATTACAAAGTTTTTCTTCCATTACCAGCAGCGAGTGGCGAGTACAAGTACTCATGGCCTCCCAACCGTGGGATCGTAATCGAACGGCTGTGTAATTAAGGACCGTGGGCGGGTGGGTGGATTATAGTACATAGTAGTACATGCCAGTAGATAAGCGCTTTAGTCATGCACCTATAGGCCCGATCCGCTGCACTGTACGGGTACCCGTACGGCAATAAAGCTCACCGCCGAAAAAACGACGCTTCGCTGCATTATTTTAGAAAGCGGCTGCGCCTACCTGACGCACACTCGCCAGACAGTACCGTAGCTGCTTGTAGTCCCCCAGCACCCTCCATCATGGTTCCCAAGTGTTCGATGAGGGTGTCGTCTCGCTGTATTTTACCTCCTTTGTACCCGACGCGACGCGTGCCAAGATCTTGAACCCAGTACTATAGGGCGCCCCCCCCCCCACGGGATCCGACATGAGCACTGGCGTTCAGAACGCCCCTGTCGACGGTCCATGCCATACTCCCACGAGCTGGGGACTGGAGTCCACCCTGAAAGGTACAATGTGTCGGCGGGTGGGTGACTTGACTGCTAAGAGGATTAGAATTTCACAGCCGTTGACCGCCCCGTGCTGCGTTACTTTTTGATGTTGCTCTTGCAGCTGAGGACAAGGCAGTGATGCCAGCGCTGTCTTTGACAAATGTTGGCCGCGTTACACTCAGATTCCTTAGGCTGGCTCGAGGTCTGCGAGGTGACGCCGCACTGGGAAGCCGCAAGTGAGTCGCGTTTGTTTTCCCACTTGTTCGATTACACAGCCACCGCCGCCGCGACAAGCAATCAACACGCATACTGACTTTCGCAGTTGCTGTGTTAGACCTCCGACGTCGACAGTTGACGTCGACCAGGGCGGTAGCCCGGAGCCCCCGGCCAAGGAGGCCGAGCAGCCCGCCAAGCCGGCGGCTGGGGGGGCGGGGTGGTGCCGGGGCCATGGCGGGCGGTGGGGCGCTCGGGTCGCGGGCCGGCCGCCGGGCCGCCGTAGCCGCTGCCGCCACCCGCGAGCAGCAGACCGGCCGCCGAGGCGGTCCCGTCAAAACCCGATGTAAATAATTAATTCCGCCCGCCCACTGCCGCGCGCCTCGCCGCACACTGCCGCGCGCCCACTCACTAGCTGTGCCTCGCGCGCGCTATCGCGGATTAGGCCAGAGCGCGGCGAGATTGTCGGGCTTCCAGGGGCAGATGCAATAGTCCTTTTGTTCAGGAAATTATGAGTGTATAGCGTCGCAATGACGTGTGATATGCGCCTGATGCAGTTTAATACGGTAACGTCACGGAATGACTACAGAAGAATGTCATACTACTGATAAGATTATAGGATGGGTACAGGGTATTACAATTAATTACGAAGTCGGGCGGGAGCCTAGTGTCTCCGGCGTGGCAGCTCAACGCGCTCGCCGCTGAGCTCGGGTGCGTCGGGGCGGGGCAACAAGCCGGAGAGTGGGAGCACACGCACTCCACCCTCCAAGGTGGGGGAGATGGCACACCTCCAAGTGGAGGTTGAAAATGAGCTGCGCACTTGGCATTGCATATCCCTCCATCCAAGCCCCGGCACATGGCCATAGTGACAAAACTCAGTGCCATGATGCACGCTTTGCAACACCCAACTAGGGAGACGTTGGACATGGAGGGGATGTAGTGCGAGGCCATGCAGTGAGAGGCAGCGCGCAGCGGAGGAACATGGGCACACGACGGCGGAGGAGGGACAGCCGGGAGGTGAGGAACACGGGGGCGGGAAGGACATGGAGGAAGAAGAGGAGCAGAAGGAGATGCAATGGCCCTTGTCCCCGGCAGAGATTAGGGCAGAGAAGGCGATGGCGGTCAAGGCGGCTATGGCAGCTACGCGGGCCAAGGAGGCAGGCGTGGGAAGTAAGTGGAGCTACGGCTATATAACGCCATGTCGTTGCCTTACTAAATGCTATGCAACGAGAGGTAGAGGTGAAGGGGGGGGGGTGGAATCCCCTCGCACTAAGCGAGTTGAGGGGCGGTGCCCCTCACCACTTCCGCCACACCACACCGGAGGATGGGTGCTCGGGGTTAGGAGCACAGTGCCGTAATAGGGGCTTAGCCTCCGTGGAATCACTTTGCCGGCTGCTTGGGGGGGGGGGGGGGGGGGGGGGGGGGTATGAACCTGGCCTTACTTGCACGCTAGGCGCTATTAAATTAGTGGACCTTTGCGGGTTCGTGCCGCCGGGCCGTAAGACAGTTGGCATCTTTGGCACAAAGACTAACTAAGCGAGAAAAAAGGTTGTAAGAAATTTCAAATTTCAAATTGTCAAGATCGGAGAGCATACGGCCAATGGTGCAGAGAGGGGGGTCTCCGCCTTTGCCTCAAAATTTCGAGGCGTCCGGGGACACCGCTGGCAGCAACTCAAGGCGAGGGCTGATCTCACTAACGAGACGCCCGAGCGAGCGACCTAACAGCTTGGCCGCGGTCGGTGGGGCGCATCGCAAGAGCAAGCTGCAAATTCCGGGGCACTACAATAAACATCGAGAACGTGTACATATGCGGCGGTCACGTGGGAACGGGTACATGCAGCCGGGCTAGCGCGTACAAGTTCGCGCCCTTGCTTGTAGGAACATAGTCCCCCGTACGACTCAGCACGCGCCGCGTTCCGATAGGCCGATACCACTGATGCGAAACTAGTACGTACATTTGCAACAAAATTGAAATTGAAATGTGTTACAACTGAATCAAGTTGTCTTTACTCAGCATCGAGGATGAAGGGCCCACCCATGACCAACCCGCATAGGGTCCGCTAATTGAAGCGCTTAGGGCGGAGCCTCTGTAGGCAACGTGGCTATGTTGCGGCACAGGTGTACTAATCATCATCAATGGACGCGTTTCGTGTACACGCTTAGTATTTCATACGGGGTTGATGACCCTACGACGCGTATATGGCGCCACCATGCACTCGCCACACGCACCGGATGATGTGCATGACGCATGTCCGTACAAATACGCGAATGCGTTACATCCCGTATGTGCTGCGTCTTCCCACCTACCGTTTCTATGCCCCCGGATCCCGCAGTGCTGCGCTCCACCGACAGCGGCCAAGCGGCTAGGCCGCCTAGCCGTCTCGATGCCGAGATTAGCCCCTGCCTCGACGACTACCTAATATAATGCCTTGGGTGCCCTCGGGCGCCTCGAGGGTCGGACCAAGGCGCAGGCGGGGAAAACACTCCTTTGCACCGCTGGCATATGCTCTCCAATCTTGTGCAGATCATCACCAATGCCGGATCGCCCGATCCGCGGCGGCCACTTCTCCACCAGCGATCACGCTCCTCACCGGGGTCAACGCCCGAAGGTGGTTTCCCGGGGTCCGTGCCCGGCGGGATGTCTTACCCCCGCTACTGTGCAAGGCTGTGCCGAGTATTGTAACGCCCCTCGTACATGGTAGGTTGCACCGAACTACGAAAACACGATTTTATTTCGAACAACCCTCGCCGGTAGGTTGTCCCCGTCCGAGTCGCAAACAACCCCTTCCCACCCGTAGGCGGATGAATCTCGGAGAGGCGGACGCAAGGCCGAGGTCATACATGAATTATTTTTAGCAGCCCCCGTACATGGTTGTTGTCCAGCGGCGCCAGCAGGCGCTACCGGTATTATTTAAAAGGACTGCGAGGATTATTTGAAAGCCCCCAATAGGGCTCCCGGACCCCGGTCGTCGCATGATCCGAGGATCGTCACTAGCAGCAACCGGCCACCCCGCTCAGCCCCGCCTGTCGCACCCCACCGGGCACGGGTCTTCGGGGTTACCAGCACCCACCACGTGGAGGTGCGGGTGGTGCCGACAAGCATGCCGCACCCGCCATGATCCTCCGTCCGCTCCTTGTGGGCCGCTGCCGGGAGGCGGGCGCCCATGTACAATAACCTATATAGCAACGTGGCCTACATATATAGACCCCGCCTACGTGTTTAGATCAGCGAACCCTATGCCGGTTGGTAAGGGGCGGGCCCTTCCCTGATGTTGTGTGAAGACAACTTGTCAACCCAAAAACTTTACTAAGTTGTAACGAATACTAAAGTAACAAATTTGGGGGTGGGGACAGAGCAGCCACATAAGATCGAATGGGCGAGGGATGAATGGAGGGTGATGACCGCCGGTAGACTGTTGCGCTTCTATCAGTGTCTCGGGAGTCCGGGACCAACCGGCTGACACATGACCAATAATAATACTGCTTACATCTTGGCCCTGCAAGTGGCGATAAACATAAAATATTAAGTGAAGCACTCAAGCACTCACATATATTCGAAGACATGGCCGACATTTTATACATGTGAGTTCATGTAAAGGGAGTAGCTAGATTTATTAAATAAACGGGTCTCAGTACGAATACATGTACGAGTACCCGTGTACAGTAGTCGCGCAACTAGTCGCTAGTATATCCTATATACGCGACAACGCGCAGTCGTCATCAGCATGCCCTGCCCTGGCGGATGGCCCTGCTGCAGATCGTCATGCTAAGGATTATTTCGCGGCATGCGCAGCACGCACGATTGCCCGAGCGAAGCATAGCATATGCATATACGGTAATTACGGGCCCGAATTAGTCGTCCAGGTAATCCTTCCCGTACCTCGTATTAGTGTAGGGATAAGCAGGGATGAGCATTGTACACTACACTTCAAAATTATTTTCAAGCCAGAGGGGTACTTCGCATTCGCTAGTATGTAGATTTTCGTCAGTCCCATTATCATCAAGGATACCACAGGTTTACTCGGTTGATGCACTAGCCCTTCGGGGTTCGAATGAGGCAATGGTCTACTGGCTATGCCAGAGCTACGACTGCAGTTGGCGCACGAGGTCAAGTGCTGGGGCGGCTTCGGCCGATGTCCCGGGGCGAACTTTACTTTACGTTTACCACACGGCGCACGGTTTCGCGCACTTCCATTAAGCCATTCTAAACGTTACGTGTGGTGCATTTGTGGGGGACAACTGGTTGCTAAATTCACGATGCCATCACGGACGTATGGGACCGCACGCTTCCCACCACTGAAAAAAGGAAGACTACACCACTACGCCGGCAGCGCGTGACACGTGCCACGTGCTTGTACGGCATACGCGCACTTCCCCCCAAAAGTCGCCAGCATGGTTACATAATGACTGGATGAGGCAGTGTAGGTAGCGTGAGGCGTGCGTGTACCGCAGCGCTCGCTTCTATGCATGTACGCGTACATTACAACCAACTAACATGCACCAACACGCGGTGCCGAGTAGCGACTAGATTATAGGTGGGTAGGCAACGAGTAGATGCCCTAGACTTGGCGTTACCTGGCGCCATGATTTGTTTAATGAAAATTGGGGTTGTGTAGTAAACTCGGGCTACCCCGTTTTGGTAGTTTGAATTACCCACGTGTACATCTCAATGTACAAGGTTGAGATTGTGGCAAGCGTAGTCAGCACCCTAGGGCACCTCAAACCCTATTTAGGTTTGCCCCGATGCCTTGGCTCGCCGAGCTAGCTTGGGTAGCGTCTCTACCCGAGCTAGGATTTGCCATTAATTTTGAACTATGGTGTAATTTGTCGGATTACACTATCCCGCACCGTGCTTCACTCAATCACTTGCTTGCACAACGAATCGTCTTGCACAGCACCAGAATACCCCAAAACTGGTTGTCAAGGACTGATGATGTCCTAGTGAAACTACAGTATAACCTATTTGGTTTCCCAGCAAAGGTAGAGACAGCGTACTCATAGCAACACCACCTTATCTACTATGCTACCGTTATGTAGTATGTTTCAGTGCGTGCCTGGTGGGTACGGACAATTTGCCCGCCGAATACGCACACCACCCGTATATCGGGCTAATGTTCTGGCATATTGTAGCGCCAACATCGTGCGCGGGCATGGGCTCTTGATGCATGAGGGCTACCATGTACAGACTTATAGTACACGCTACATGTAAAATTTTGGGCACAGAATTAGCCTACATCGCCCTTGTACATTGCGTAGGTATCGTGTAACTCGGCGGGCTGTCTCGCATACTAGCTTCAATTCGCTAGCAACACCCCGACCATTTGCGTTTTCCGCTAGCACGCCCCGCCACATCCATGTTGCGAGGAGAATGGGCTACTATCCGTAGTTCAATGGCGCACAAGGCCGAACTGGCATTCTGAAGAAACCGGTCGCGATTCGATGCCATGCGGCGTAGTGCAACCTACTCACTGGTTTGTACCCACACATCATGTCATAATATTGACACCTGTTGTGGCAGCAGGGGCCCGTACGCTTACCAAATCGTACGAGTACTACTGGTACCGGCAGCGCGGCTCTGTAATCAGCGTCCGGCGTACGCCGTGTTTTTTTTTTCCGTCCGGCGTACGCCGTGTATATCAATAATTCAATATTTTGCAGCGGAGCGAGTACAGGTACCGTTGTATATTAAGAACGGGATGTACGCACAGCTGTACCAGCTACGTTCAAAATACTGTAAGGGGATGATAATACCCTGAGTAAAACCTAGCAATCTTGATGTACTGGTGACCCAGGTACATAGAATATTCTGGATACTGCTGATGCGGCTACTGATGACATCAGCTGCCGCTCGGTATTTTCATATATAGTCACCTCCGCAGCACACCACCTGTAATTCAGTTCTCACAATCTCTCAACCAACCAGACTTCTTACGACTCCGAACACCAGTTCTTTCGTAGCGAGACCCTATTCTCAACAGGCGTCCCGTCACATTTGGTGCTTCTACCCTCAACGTTCGCTGTACTCGCAGTTCTTTCTTTTCGCGCGCCGCCTTTATACGGGTGGAGCTTGCGATTACGGCCCGACTGGCCAAGAACCCTGTAGTTTTTCTTGACACAGCACATATCGAATCGGTTTGCCACTGTGGCTTCATAACGCTGCATTTTTGGCACCACTCCGCACATTTGTTAGCCTCATAAGGCTGTGCACCATCATACCTACCAGTTCTGCGCACTCGGGCTGTTGTTCAGACCCCGTAGTTCGCGCATTACCGCCCGATTAGGTCTCTTACGACCTTGGCGAGTTGAGTCGGCAGTTCCGACATAACTCGGCGACACTTCTCGACCGCAGTACTTCGTCGACTTGTTCTCACCGCCACGTACAGGTAAGACACTACCTTCCCATTTCACATTTGCCTTCTCTGTCGACTCGTGACCGTGCGTCGCTCTTAGAATGGCGTCGCCGGCCCTCCGTTCGTCTAATTCTGTCTTAAAAAAAAAAAAAAAAAAGATAGAGAGAGAATATTCCTGGTCGAACCCTGTCCAACACTGCGACTAACATATCGCAGTAGTCTATGCCTGAGTTTATTACTCTGTTGGTAGTCCGAGAGGTATCTCTGGACGATCTTTACTCGCCGTTTACGAACGACCCTGAGATTGTCGTCGTTCAACTTGAGTTTATAGACGGCGTTATTTATTACTGGCTCCCGTACTACCGACAGTTGCCAGACGAAAATATTCTCGAAAATTTTATTCACAAGTTATGTTGGGACTCTTAAAATATTTATATTTTTGAGGAGCAGTTCATACACATGTTCTCCTCACAGTTTGTGTCATCACAAAGACCCAAGGATGGTTTCCTCTTTGTTGGGTCTTTTGAGATGCATGTTGCTCTCAAAATAGCAACTTTCATTGCTTGCTGCTCCTGTTGAGCCAAACATTAATTCTGCCGATGCGTGATACCTGTTTACAGGACGTTGTTCGTCTTACCATGACTAAGCACGGCCCCTCAAAAAATAAAAAGAGTAAGGCTCGTGCTGCTGAAGCAGCGCGCCAGGCCCTCACAAGGCCTTCCACTCGTATTCTCTCAGACTCGCCGTCGTCTGATAAGCGGCGCGAACCTTCACCAACGCGGCGCAGACGCCCTTTACCTCTCACTCAGTCACCACAACCGGATGTTCCGGATGCCCATTTGGCAGAGGAGGATCAGCTACCTTCTAATGATGTTGGCTATGCAGTGGAGGGTTTACTTGATAATGAGGATTCACAACCCTCGCAGACCAATCCTCGTTTCCGTCGAGAGGAGAAGTCGGATGCTGAGTCGAATCCCTCCACAAGTGAGGTAACTGAATCCTATGATCTAGATGCCGAGCATGATACTGCTCGTGGCGAACATCAATCTGCTCGTGTTGAGCATGTTGATCGTGCTCCTGTTGAGCGCCATTCTGCTCTTATTGAGCATCCATCTACGCGACCACCTGCTCGTGTTGAGCGTGGAAAAGGTAGTAGGCCAGCTCTTGCTGTCTACTCGCGCGTTGATAAGTCCTTGCAGTTGGGCTTGACAATAGACGACTGCACTGATGGATTCTTGGCGCTTCCTGGATACTTTGTGGTTACTCCGTTCTCTCATCCTCACTTGTTTGAGGCTCTGCATCTTGTTGATGGCGAGAGATCATGGGGGTCTGTTCTCCAGGTTGGGCATAAGCCATCCGTGACCTGTTGGCCAGGAGGGCGCAGTTCACCCATTCTTTCAACAAGACCTTGCAGTCTGGGTTGGACGTAGGTGTCCCAGAGGTTCTCAAACCTTGGCTATTAGTCGCTTCTCCTGCTCCTGTTGATGCCATGTTGGTAGAGCCTTCCAGCTCTGTTCAGCGGGGTAAGCGGCATGTGCCAATGGACACCGATGAGGAGCAATTCCCTCCTCAAAAGAGGGCTTCTCCGGTGCGTCCTTCTCTGTCAATAAAAATACCCCTACTTGCTGGCAAGGATCTGTTGCATTTTGATCCTACTTAACCACTCCAGTTTATTCATATTATGCACTTTCTGGATGTGGTCAAGTTATTATGATGAGTACTAGAGTCCCAATAGCTTACCGACCTTTCGAGAATAGGGAGAAGAAAATCTCCAAGAAGCATTAAAGCTTCTGACTGTTGGGCTCATAACCCTAACTGTTGGCTCAATCAATGTTAAGCCAACACACTGTTTCGTTAAGGCATAGTAGTTGGACATGTAAGCCCTTGTGTCTGCAATCATTTGTCTCCCCGCATGCATGAACTCGGTGATAGGGATGCATGTTGGTGTGAGCAACCTTTAACTATCGGTGATTTGGATTGTGCTCAGCCAGTTGAATCCCCTGGGGGACGCCCTAGGTGCGGGTCCTGGTCTTGACTGCCCCTGCCATTTTGACAGGTTCGCCAATAGTTAAAGAGACTCTTGACATCGCTGGCCAGCAACAACATCATGCCACCAAAACTGGCAATTGTTGATGATGTTGGGCCTGTGCGCTTGAAACGCAAGGCCGGTGATGACCCTCAGGTCATTCACCATTACTTAGATGACAACAAACGCAGACGCCGCCGGCATCATCACCCTCACAAATCTGTTGAGCCGCCGGCTAAAGAGGCTGTTGAACCAATACCTGAACCGAAACCAATTTTCGAGCTACAGCCTCCTGTGACGGTTGATAAAAGTTCACAAACTCAGTCTCTAAATGTTGACGAGGCTGTTCAAACCGTCACTGAGTTTATCGAAGCTTATCAGGCCAGTATGGATAGGGCTTGCCAAGCAAATCCTGAGGATGATACTCCAATGCCTGATGCCGATAACTATCCGTTATTTGACCAGGAAGAGTGGGATAAAATAAATGCCTTATACGGTCCCTTTACTATGGACGGAGCGGCAACCGCTGCATCGTCCAAAGTCCCATCTTGTTTCTGTTCTCCCACTAACTCTTTTCTTGACGCTGACCTGTCTGATCACCACATCTGGCTGAACCCTCCGTTTGAGAAAATCCCAGAGTTCATTTCTAGTTTTGAGTTCAAGAGGCAGCGCAACCCTTTTAATGTTTCTGCAGTTATTGCCATACCTCGTTGGAAGACTAATAAGTCTATCCGTCATATTTTGAGCTCTTATAAGAGACTCGACACTTACCCTAAAGGCACATACCTTTATACTATAACTGACACTGAGGACTCTACTAAACAAGTACCTATGGGTCCTACACCCTTTCCAGTCGATCTTTATCTTGCCGACCATACGGTTGAGGATCGCTTGTTGCAGACTCAACCACAGGATTCACAAAATCCGGTCGAAGCGCGTTTCACAAATATTAATACTGAGGTTTTCCCTTTTACGGCCCAAACTGTTCATACCGATCTACTCACCGCCGAGGCTCAAGTTACCTCTGGTGAGACTCTGCTCCCTCAGGATTTTACTACTTTGGTTGATAGCGGAGCGGGCCTTAACTTTGTATCATGGGATATTGTTCAAAATTACCATTTGCCGACTTCTAGGCTGCCCCGAACTCTCAAAATTTTATTGGCAGATGGCACTACTTCTCGTATTGCCAAATACTCTGTTTCCCTCACATTGACATTTACGGGGGGATATCAAACTAAAGCAGAGTTTGTTTGTCTGTCAACAAATCACCAATTTCAATTGGTGTTGGGCATGCCTTGGTTGCGGGATAACAATCCCGATATTGACTGGACTACAGGTCATATCACTGACCGCCATACCAAAACCCCTTTATTCATTACTTCTGTTATGCCGCGACCTGCTTCTGTTAAGCCGGTCTCCGCTAATAAAATGGCCAGAGCCATGCGCGAGACTGTTTTAGGCCATCGGAGGGAAGTTGATACTACTTACCTCTTGGCCACTTTTTCTGAAGACTTTGTCCCTACCACTAACAAGAAAGAAACTGACGACCTTGTCATTGATACTGACTTTGGTCTTGAATACAGTAAAAAGGTCAAGGCATTATTGACAAAATATGGGCATGACAAAGCCACTCTTACTGAGTTACCACCTAGTAGAGGAAAGTTTGATCATCACATAGACCTCTTTGATGATGCCCAACCACCTAAGGGCCACATCTATCGGTTGTCTCCAGCTGAGTTAAAAGAGTTGAAGAGACAACTTGATCAATACCTTGAGAAGTCGTGGATCAGGCCTAGCTATTCTCCTTTTGCTGCGCCTGTTCTGTTTGCCCGCAAGGCTGATGGCTCTCTCCGAATGTGTATTGACTACAGAGGCCTCAACCGTATCACCCGGGGCACTCAGTACCCGTTGCCTCGCATTGACACCATCCTTGACATCATCTCCTCTGCTAGTTGTTGGACATGTTTGGACCTTTCTAAGGCCTATCATCAGGTCCGTATCCGTGAAGAGGATGTATATAAAACCTCTTTTATTACTCAATTGGGGCAGTTTGAGATGAGAGTTCTCCCTTTTGGCTTGAAGACTGCCCCTGGAGCCTTTCAGGCTTATATTAATGCAGTTTTTGATGGCACGGCTGATGAACTTGGACAAGATACCAATATACTTAACGACTTTGTCCTATGCTACTTAGATGATATTATCATCTTCAGCCGGAACCCGGAGGACCACCTCCGCCATCTTGAGCAAGTGTTGTCACGCCTTGCCAAACACCACTTATACTTATCACCTAAAAAGTGCCACTGGGCTAAATCACACGTTATCTTTTTGGGACACTATATTACCAAATCCGGAGTTTTACCAAACCCGGAGAAAGTTAAGGCTGTTACAGATTGGCCAGTGCCCCGCAATATTACTGATGTTCGTGCATTTCTGGGTTTTGCCGGCTTTTACCGTAAGTTTATACCAGATTTTGCCAGCATTGCCAAACCCTTGTTTGATCTTACTAAATTAGATACTATTAAAGCATGGACATCTATACATCAACAAGCCTTCCAAACTATTAAATACAAGCTGACACACGCTCCGGTGCTTATGGCCCCTGTTACGGGTCCTCAAGCTGAGTTTACCGTAGCCACTGATGCAAGTGGTTTTGCGGTAGGGGCTGTCCTGCTTCAGGTCGATCCAAAGACAAAACAGTTGCGTCCCATTGCCTACTTGGCGAAGGCGCTCAAAGGTGCTCAGCTCCATTATTCCACTTATGATACTGAGTTCTTGGGGGTTGTCATTGCCCTACAGCACTGGCGTCATTTCCTGGAAGGCTGTGCACATTTTTATGTCGTTACTGATCATACTACACTTAGGCATCTGCCCACTCAACAAGTTGTGGGTAGAAGACATGCCGGTTGGATGCAAGTCATCTCTGCTTTTACGCGGAATATGACTATCCTTTACAAAAAGGGAGAGCAGAATATGGCTGATGCACTCAGTCGTCGTCCCGACTTGAAACAGTCATTGGACACATTCTATCATCAATCCTTTGAGGAAGATCTTGAACACCTCACGGATTGGCTCGCCCTTACCACTGTCTCTATTCAGATGGACAATGACTTTATCCAACAGTTGCAACGGGCTTATGTGTGCGATCCAAAATTTATGGCTCCACGCTGCCCACCTGCTGTCTCTCTTGACCAAATTTCCAACTTGTACATGTTGGGTGATAAAATATATGTTCCCAATGATGCCAATCTGAAAAGGAGGATCGTGGCTGAATGCCATGACACCCCCACAGCTGGTCATCTTGGTGTTGAGCGCACAGAAACGCTTGTCAAGAGAAACTTTTTTTGGCCACATATGCATAAGACTATCAAGTCTCATATCAAGGATTGCAAGGTTTGCAAACTCACAAAACAGCACAATCAAGCACCCGCTGCAGCCTTGCACCCATTGCCTACTCCATGTAGGCCTTGGGAATATTTCAGCCTTGATTTTATTACCAACTTACCTGTGGTCGATGGTTATGACAGCATTGCCACTTTTGTGGACCTCTTCTCAAAGCAGGCCCATTTTGTACCTTGTACTAAATCTATAACTGCCAAACAGCTTGCTCACCTGTATATTACCAATATTTACAAACTTCATGGCCTTAGTGTTTGTATGGTGGGTGACAGAGATACTAAATACACCTCTGAATATTTTCAAGAGCTTTTTGCTGAGTTGGGTACTTCCCTTAACCTCAGCACAGCTTACCACCCACAGACTGATGGCCAAACAGAAATACTTAATAAAATCATAGAGCAGCTATTACGAGCCTTCTGTTATAATAACCAAACTGAATGGCTCCATTACTTACCGTTGGCAGAGTTCAATTATAATAACTCGGAGTCATCTTCAACCAAACACACTCCGTTTCAAGCGGTGCATGGGTTTCACCCCCGCACCCCGTTGGACATGGTCCACCCGTTTACTCACATTAGGCAGCCTTCTCTCGACCTTATCTCCGATCTACAAAACATTCATAACCTGGTTCATGAGAATATTAAAATAGCTAAAGAATATCAAAAACACTACTACGCTGCCTCACATACAAATCCTACTACCTTTGAACCGGGTGATAAGATCATGATCCGGACCGACGACCTTCTCATAAGAGGGCAGCCCTGTCCAAAGTTACGACAAAAATATGTCGGTCCATATAAGATCATTGAAATGATCAACCCTCAGGCATATCGTGTTGACCTGCCTCCACAGTTGGAGTGCCACCCAGTGTTCCACATTTCCAAATTACGAAAATGGGACACATCAACATGTCAATCGGATCTACCCGATCCTTTGATTGGCAGAGAAGTCACACGAACAGATGACCCTGTTATAGCCCAAGTTTTGGATTGCAAAGTTGCAATCTATCCACGGCTATATGCCTCTGGTTCCACCTTGCTTTTCAAAGTAAGGTACCATAACTTTTCGGAAGCTGCGGATGACTGGGTTCCGTATGTTTCGGTGCAATACGCTAATATTATTCAACAATACATGTTGACACCGAAGTTCAAAGTCCTCTTAATGACTGAGAACTATGTTAGGAACCAACACAAGTTTCCATCCCGTTTTCCGCCAGCTCCAACTTGATCAGCAGTTGCTGCGCCATGTTTTCTGACAACGTTGCAGCTTTTCTTTACATGTCACACCACCAGCTGATATTTTGGCGCGGGGAGGAATGTAAGGGGATGATAATACCCTGAGTAAAACCTAGCAATCTTGATGTACTGGTGACCCAGGTACATAGAATATTCTGGATACTGCTGATGCGGCTACTGATGACATCAGCTGCCGCTCGGTATTTTCATATATAGTCACCTCCGCAGCACACCACCTGTAATTCAGTTCTCACAATCTCTCAACCAACCAGACTTCTTACGACTCCGAACACCAGTTCTTTCGTAGCGAGACCCTATTCTCAACAGGCGTCCCGTCACAAATACTGACGATACATACGAGTACTCGTACATACGATGATCCTACGGTAGCAGACCACCATCAACACTTTACTTTTTCTTTTACCACCATCAGTACCCGTGATTGCATTCAATTTAGGAACCTACCGCCTGATACGAGGTAGCGGTGCCTTGTTGTGCGGGGTGGGAAGAAAATCTCCTGGCGTTGCCACTGCACTGATGATGCGGGGATTATTAGATATAGCGCCCATACAGGCTACGGCCGCTGGGGCACCGGCTCGGTCGTCCCTCATAGCATCCGACTTGAATAGTTACATGTATGACCCATTTAGTATATCAACTGAGTAAGGTGCGCCCCTATTAACATGTGGACGTCCGGGACTGTGCGGTGGTTAGATCGGCTAGCTAGGGCGAACGTAGTTACGTAGTAAGGGCTATGGGAGCGCACCTTCCCCTTGAGTGGAGGTTGGTAGCCGCGCGCGATGCCGATCTAATGAAGGTATCGGTGTGGGCGCATTACGAAATAATCGCCGGCAATGTTAGCTAGTACTAATATACTCGGGGCATAATGATTACATGTCCATGAATGCGTCTTATGCCCCAAATCGTTGCCACAGTACGGCACTATGGGTGTCAGTCCCGCGGGGGTTGTGGCCGCACATTATGATACAATTACGTACCCGAGTATTGCCCACTGCCCGCCGATCAGCCCGGATTCATGCCACGCTTGAACGGTTCCTTGAACATTGTCATGCATGTGGCTGGCCAAAGTGAGTCTGAGACAACCAAACATGTGTTGGTGGAGTGCCCGCGGTGGGGGTAACTATCACCATCATTACTTTGGGTTCTTAATTCCGGAGGCTAGTAGTCGGGTTGCGTGATTGCGTGATTCCCCCTTCCCCGGCCTCATGCACGGCGCTTTGGATTTTACTGGGAATGGGAAATTTTCCAGTGAGTTGTGGCGTCGGGCCCTTCCTCACATTGTTTGTTTGTTGCACATCACGTATCGCACTCCGCCGGAAATGCTTTGCTCCACGGGATGGGGCTTGCCCCAACTCGCAGTACCCGAATAATGGGCCGGCGCCCAAACGGGTAGGGCGGACCTTTCGTGATCAGTGCCGGGAAGTATTTTGATGGCAGTCTTTTAGACGGTGATCCAACAGTGTTGGAAATTCCATCACTGGCCGTCAATTGGTTCTGTGGAATGCTTCGGCAATTATTTGCGTGATGACTATAACGGAGCGCCGCCTACCCATGGCTTTATGTAACTGGGTCGCTGCCAAACCGGCCGTAAATGATGCTGCAAGGGTTTCATTGTTGCCATTCCTGTCCCGGGCGGGGCAATGAAAACCAAGTTGCGACTAGCGACGATGGATTTATTTACATGAGCTAGCAGCAGAAGGCGATATCGGAAATCACCAAAAAAAAGGGACAATCAGAAAGGTCGATGATGGATTCACGGCGGGTTCCGACACAGCAGGCGCTCATCCATAATCTCTCGCGCTGACGGTACAAGTACCCGTACTCGTACGGCCTACTGCTAAGCTTTTAGCGGTGGGTTTGTTACTACTGGCCTTTCTGTAAGTCAGACCAGTAATCGTACGGTACTCGTAGCAGCGCGCGCGCTGTAACGCCTCGTATTCCGTATGGTCGTAGCTCGCGAGGCACAAAGCAGGGGGGGCGACTACCTGTACCAAACCCATCACTACCTGTACGAGGCATATGCGTGCATGTTAAATACTGTCGCGCCGCGGCAGTGGGTGGCGCGACATTATTGCGACGACAGCACCTCCCGCGCATGAAAGCCACGATGGCGCTCCTGGCAGGCCGGCTCCGGCCGGTGTACGCGGCCGTGCTCCTGCTGCTACTCGTCTTGCCTGCCTCGCAAGTTTACGGAAGCGCAGCCAGCGGACAGGACCCCTTGAACGTCGCCGAGGAAGCCCCTGTCGACGCGGTGGGTGCCCCGCATGCTGGCGGCACGCGCCGCCCGTAGTTTTTGCTTACGTATTATATACACCCTCAGGCGGTATATCGGTCCGTAGTCGGCGCCACAGACGCGGCCATTGGCCTGATCCAGTGGCACTCCGAGCATTGATGACTCTACACTCTGGCAGCCTGTCTGCGGCTGCCCGGTGGCGTGTGTGCCAGCGGTGGAAGTCGCGCCCTCTGACGCACGTGTTGCGGCAGCGGTCGGAAGCTCCCAGCAAAGCGATCCAATCTAGTCGTACTCCCGGTTTGTCGTCACAGACCAACCCGCCCTGGCAAGCGCGTTTGGCGTTCGGCGTTAGACCGTTAATCCTCGCTGCTTCGGCTCGCATATTTCCAGATTGCCTGAACAGTAGAGACCTTCGTTCATGGCAATGTTCCGCACGCGTGGCTATTCGGGTGCCAGCGAGCGCGGCTGTGTCGGCGGCTCCGTCGGCCAGTCGCCCTACTTTCGCGGGTCGGTAGGTGGACTGCGGTCGCGGGCGTTGTTAGCTGGCAGCGCGACACGCGCCGCGGCACCGAGACGTCTGGGGCCATGAGGGCTAGGCGTGGGAGTGCATTTGCATTTGCATTTACCTTTGCCAGCAACATGGGGCCATTTTCATCCGCCGCCTGTCAAGGCGCCCGCCCCGTCACTCACCCTCACTTGCACATACATGCTCTCTCTCTCTCTCTCTCTCTCTCTCTCTCTCTCTCTCTCTCTCGCTCTCTCTCTCTCTCTCGCTCTCTCTCTCTCGCCAAAAGCGCCATCACGACCTCCTCAATTCATCGAACGCGGTCAGTACGCTCACTGCCGCTCATGTTAAGGCAGTCCCCCTGCTCGGCCATAGCCCTGTGCTCCACGTGCAGCCCCAAGAGTGATACAAAGTGAAACCTCTCAACAATGCAGTCAGTGTAAACGCAGCGGCTTGTCTGAGAGGCCCTGTGCAGGAGTACTAGGAACTCGTAGCATGTGTGCTTTATATGCAGCATGGAAGGCAGCAGCTTGTATGGCAGCAGCATTGCACTGACCTCGCGGCTGTGCTTCGGATCTCCATGCAGGTTCACCTCACGTCGAGGCACCTCCTCGCGACCTCATGGTACGGCCTGGAGCCCCCGGCTCTGCCACCCCCGCCCCCAAGCCCCCCGCCCCCCTCACCGCCAGAGAACGAAAGCTCCAGCTCCAGTGATGATGACGACGGCGACGATGACGATGCCCCACGCTACGAGTGGTTCTACGGCCTGGACACGCCCGGCGAGCCGACAATCCCGTCCCCGCCGCCAAGCCCCCCGCCGTTGCCCCCTCCCTCCCCCCCGCCATCACCGCCGCCCAGCCCGCCCCCCAGCCCGCCCCCCTCCCCACCCCCCTCGCCGCCCCCAAGCCCCCCGCCGTCCCCGCCCCCCTCCCCGCCCCCTACCCGCCCCCAAGCCCCCCGCCCCCGAGCCCGCCGCCAAGCCCGCCGCCCCCCTCCCCGCCCCCCTCCCCGCCTCCGCCGCCCCCAAGCCCCCCGCCTCCCCCGCCAAGCCCGCCGCCTCCGGCAGTTGCGCCCACCGTCCTCCTGGTGAGCCAACGCCCTGCGGCGCCATAAGCTCCATCAGCCGCTCATGCCTTGAGATGCTGCCGGAATGAATGCGGACATCGCCGACTTGCTGCCGGCGGCTGACCCCCCCCCCCCCCCCCCCCCTGCGCTGATGGCAGAAACTGAAGTGGTCCAAGGACTACAGTGTGGTGCAAGGTGCGCCACAGCGCCAGAGCGATGCGTCCTGACGTCCTGACTGCCAGACACCTCATGGGTGGGCAAACATGTCGAGTAGCGGCTGGCGACTGATTGTGGTGTGTGCGCGTTGGGGTCGGCAGGCCTGCGCTTCCAGTTTGCGGAGCAAGTGCTGGCGCTGGTCAAGCCCGCCATCTGCCCGGAGCCCGGCCCGTTCGAGATCTGCACCGTCACGCTCAAGTGCCTGGCCCCGGCGTGCTCCCAGAGCAACCAGCCGCTCAGCGGCTCGCCGGGCAGCTTTGAGATGCACATTGAAGTGATGCTGCCCCTGACGATGGAACAAGCCAGGTGCGCGGCGAGCGATGCCCGTTCCGTGATGTGACTAAAGCATTACGATGCAACGCGAGGGTGTTTTAGTGCCGTGCGCCCCCTGAGCCACTGTTTTGCTGTGCCCTGTGCAGCCAATCGGAGATCGTTGTGGCCTGGTACCAGACCACAAAGGCCGCCCAGGTGCTCAGCACCCCGTTCTTCGAGGAGTATGGCCCGCCCTACGTCCCGTACTTCCGCTTCGGGACGGTTCTGCCGCCTCCGTCCCCCCCAATGCCGCTGCAGTCTCCGCCGCCCTTCCCGCCGCCGGTCCCGCCGGAGCCCACGCCCGCGCCGACGCCCGCGCCAACGCCCGAGAGCTCGACAGAGACCACGGCGCCGACCCCCACGCCGGCGCCTACCACCGCCGAGGAGACGCCAGCGCCCACCGCCGCGGCGCCCACGCCCACCCCTGCCCCCACAGCGGCGACGCCTGCCCCGACTCCCGCCCCCACTCTCGCCCCCACACCCGCGCCAACATCGCCTGGCCAGACGCCCGCACCGACGACGCGCCCGCGCGACATCGCCGTGGCCGTCCGCAACACGCGCATCTCAGAGGGCTCCAATGGCGAAGTCATCGTGAACCCGGCAGACAAGCTCATCCTGGAAGGGCAGGTGAGGTCCCAGAGTCGCAAGCTATGAAGCTCTGCAACGAGACATGACATGACACCGACATGACATGACATGACATGACATGACATGACACCGACATGACATGACACCGACATGACATGACATGACATGACATGACATGACATGACATGACATGACATGACATGACACCGACATGGCATGCCACGACATCGCCATGCCATGACATGGCATGCCACGGCACGGCATGGCATGGCATGGCATGGCATGGCATGGCATGGCATGGCATGGCATGGCATGGCATGGCATGGCATGACATGACATGACATGACATGGCATGGCATGGCATGACATGACATGGCATGACACGACACGACATGGCATGACATGACACCGACATGGCATGACATGATATGACATTGCTATGCCAAGATATGGCATGGCATGCTAATTCTAGCATGTTTTGGATTGATCCACGCGATGCTGCATATACGCATTCTGCTGTTTTTGTATGTGTACTTAACTCTGCCCCGCTCAATGGCATGGCAGGTCACCGGCGAAGGCGAGCTCACATACAACTGGCTCGTGACCGTCCTGGGCGGCAGCAGCGTCGCGCCCAACCTGAACGATGCCGACGTGGTCAGCACCTCCCGCACGCAGCCCACCCTGGTGCTCAACGCCAACACCCTGGCCGCGGGCCAGTCGTACAGCTTCATCCTGGTCGCCACAGAGGCAAGCGGAGAGGAAGCCCAGGGCGCTGTGCTCGTCAGCGTGAACAGCCCTCCGACCGGAGGCGCTGTGGCGTTGGCCAACGCGGACGGCAACGCCATCAGCCAAGGCATGCCCCCCTGGCACCCCCTTCAAGCCAGCCTGCATGCCATCCCTCCCTGCCACTGGGCACTTCAATCGATTGCATGTTTGGTCACAATGCGAGCTAACCCTCTTACCCGCCATGTGCTTATCCCCGCAACCAACAGCGGCGGCCCTGCTGGACCTCGTGCGCATCAGCACCACGGGATGGACCGACGACTCCGGCGACACCAACCTGGAGTATTTCTTCTCGTATCGTGTGGGCGAGCAGAACGCAATGGTGGAGGTGGCTCTGTCTGGCGGCTACAGCTCGCTGCCCTACGTGGATGCATACCTGGCCCTGAAGGGCTCCTTTGGAGTGTCTCAGCAAGTCGCCACGGTAATGAGGCTTGACCTCCCCTCCTCTGCATGTGGTTTCGTTTGTCTTGATGTAAATGACGATGCAAAATTACTGAGACGAATCCCGTGTCGCCGTTAAGAAAGGACAACGGAATGACGCACCTGTCTATGTAGATGGATGAGTGCAACCTTCGGCAGCAGATAATCCTCTCTTGGCATGGTTTGTGCTGAACGAGGAGGCGCTTGTTTGTCCAGATTCTGGTCAAGGCGCGCGATGCGATGAAGGCAGAGAGCATCCCGAGGCAGGCCTTCCTCACCCTCACCGTGCCATCGGATGGAGCCGGAGTAAGCTCGCTGCTGGCTCAGAGCGCGTCCCGCTCCGTGGAGCTCCTGGGCGCCGGCGGCTCGGCGGAGCAGGGCTACCAGCTGCTGGAGGGGTCGCTGCTGCTGCTGAACAGCGCGTCGGAGCTCCCCGGAGGCGACAGCATCCCGGAGGCGGAGGCCAAGCAGCTGCGCAACGACCTCATCGACGGTTTTGTGCAGTCCTTTGAGGCTCAGAGCGGCGCCGCCGGCTTTAACCCGACCGAAGAGCTCCTCGCACGCCAGTCCCAGGTCATCCAGCTGCTGTCCGAGGTGCCGGGCGAGCTGGACGAAGAGAAGCAGGCCGTGCTCTTGGGCACCACCAAGTCCATCATCGGCAGCGCGGCGCAGCAGTCGGCGCCTCTGCCTCTTGCAACAGCGCAGACCCTCGTGGCCGGACTCGACAACATTGGCCGGGCGGCGGCTAGTGGCCCTCAGGTGAGCGCCATTATTTGAGTGCATCATCAGCGCTCTGCCCTTCTAGGATGTATGTCATCGATGCCCCCCATCAATGCACCCGCCATGGACTGCGTCATCATCATAATGACAACACGACAATAACAATGATAATGATAATGATAATGATGAGTATAGTAAAAATGACAATTATAATAATGATGATGATGACAATTACGATGATGATGATAATGATAGTGTGCATATATACATATACGCATGTATACTTCTATGTATATGTTATATACATATGTATATATAATCTGATGTCTCTGCCCGATTGTGTACGCGCGCTCAGGCCTCAGAGACACTCGCGTCGGTGAGCGGCGCGGCGCAGTCACTCGGCACGCTGCTGCTCCGCGACATCGTCCCCGGCGAGGCGCCGATCACTGTGTCTGCGACCGACCTGTCCGTGTCGGTGGTCGCGCCCTCCCCCGGGCAGGGTGGCGTTGGCATGCAGACGCTGCAAGTGGGGCCCGCTCGGCTCGCCCTTCCCGCCGCGGAGATCTCCGGCCAGTCTGAGGTGAGGTTGTGCGCCGATGATCCCAGTTTATCCAGCTACCCATCGTCGGATATGTGGCCACACACGTAGCGGAGCGGTGGGGCCGTCAATCGGTCAAACGTTACGGCTGACACCGATCTCGATCTTCATTATCGAGCCGTTGCCGGCATCAAAATATCAAGATGAATGATAAGTCATCGAATACCGGTCCATGTACCTGATGATAAATCGCAAGCTAAAGCCAAAGATGAATGACAATTGAATTATAAAGATCGACATCACGATACGATATCTTGATCTGTCCGATGCATCATCTGATGATGATCTTTTCTTGCTTGGTGCGACAACCCCGGTCTGACCTGCCGGCTATGGTGGGGCCGCCGCTGTAGGATGTGGGCGTCGTCGCCTCCATCACCTCGCGCGGTGCGCAAAACGACAACGGCGTGCCCCGCGGGTTCGCGGTCTCGGACTTCATTCTGAGCGTGGAGGCCGTCAACACCGTCACCGGCGCGCGCGTGGCGGTGTCGGACCTGCAGACGCCCGCCAACATCGTGGTGCCCCTGAGCGGCCGCACCATCTTCGACCCCGCGGCCAGCGACATCGCGCAGTGCGTCTTCCAGGACGTGCCGCAGGGCGACGTGGACTGGGCGCGCGACAACTGCGTGGGCTTGCCCAACCCGAGGCCCGAGGTGGGGATCGACGCGCCCCTCGCGATCCCGGCTCCGCTTGCCGAGGATGCCGGGTTGTGCAGGATACCGCAGGGTGGCGCCTCAACGAGCCACTCCCCCGCACTGAAACCCTATCACCCGTGCCGCTTTGCTGTCCACCTGCAGGGTATCACCGTGCGCTGGAAGACCGGCTTTGCCATGGGCGGCGGCGCGCTGCTGGTGGACGCCTGGACCGTTGACAGCACAGACGCCACCGCGGGCTGCACCAGCTACGCGCGCGTGCTGGAGACGGCCAACGATGCATACTACGCCGGCACCGGCTACCGTGTCTTCGAGGGCGACTGCAAGCTGACCGACCCCGGCAACATCTATGGCTGCCACTGGAACAACTCCGCGCAGGCGTTTGTCGGGCCGCGCTGCGTCCAGTCGGCGCAGCAGGACTGCATGTGCACCCACTTCACCGACTTTGCCGCCATCGTGGGCCCGGCCCCGCTCGTCGTGTACTCCACCCTGGACGTCCTGGAGGCCGGCACCGCAGTCGTCAACGCCGTCCTCATCCTGGGCCTCCTGTTGGCGCTCATCGGCCTGCTGCTCGCGGGCGGCGCGTACCTCTGGAACGCCCGGCAGCGCCGCGACCTGCTCCGCCGCCTGCAGGGCGAGGACTGCGGCTTCCAGGCGCTCTCCGGCGGCGCGTGGGCCTGGGAGTGGGCGGTCGACCTGTCCAACCCGTCCAGCCCCGGCGGCCCCGGCCCGGCCCTGGCCGCCGCCATTGGCATCCCCTGGGCGCGCCTCCACGCTGCGCTCCCCGACGCCGACGCCCTGGGCATCGGGCCGCCGACGCCCAGCTCGGCCGGCGGCGAGCTCGGCAGCCGCTTCGGCAGCTGCGCCGTCGGCACGGCGCTGGTCCACGCGTGGCTGGGCGTCGCGGGCGTCCTGCCGGCCGCCGAGCTGGCGCGCCAGGGCCACCTCGCCAACGAGGCCTTCGCAGGCTGCCACCCGATGGGCCTGGCCGCGCTGGTGGAGCGCTTCCGCGCCATGCTGATGCCCGGCGGCCGCAGCCTGATGGGCGCTGGCTGGATGCCGCGCGCCTTCACGTGGCGCCTCATCTTCGCGCAGGGCCCCGGCGGCCTGTGGAGTAGCGCCGCGCAGGCGGAGGCCGCGGCGCAGGCCCTCGGCGCGCTGCCCATGCCGCCTTTCAACGCGGGCGCCACCGACGCCGCGTACGGCGCGCTCGGCGAGCGCGCCATGGACAAGGCCCCGCCCGAGCTACGCGCGCTCGGCGACAGCAACGGCCCCTACCTCTGGGTCAGCACCTGCGCGATGGTGCACCTCGAGCAGGCCGGCGAGGGCTGGCTGGAGGGCAGCCCCACCGGCGCCGGCCCAGCGGCCGGCCAGATGGCGCCCCAGGAGCTGGCCAACCGGGGCCTCGTGGCGGCGCTCAGCCGCCTGGGGCCCCTTGGCAGCGGACGGCAGCATCAAACTCCGGCGGAGCCCAGAACGACGAGCCCGAGTCCGCCACGGCCCGAGCGGCCCAGCTGCTGGAGGTGAGGGACCCCCCCCCCCCCCCCCCCCCCCTCCCCCTTCCCCGGCCCTCCTCCTGCCGCTGGCTCCCGGATGACAGATCCAACAGCGGATTCAGTAGGTGCCACGCGAAGGGAGGCTTATTACGTATACACAATTTCCATATTTAATCGCAACACGATTGCTACAGCCGTGATGGTGATTGGCGAATGTTGTTCCCTTATTGTTTTACTGTTGTTATGATATCATATACGCTAAGCTATTGCATATAATGTTGTAATATGCACACTTTGAGCTTGTGCTACATCATTTTTGTTTTGGATTGCAATCGGTGATGATTTATAAGAGGATCACAGTTCTGCTTTGATGAGTTTCTCATATGAATGAGCATGCACTCACCAGTCTATGAGGATGCAAGTGCGGCTTTTTTATCATAGAATAGAATAGAAAATGTGGAGCTAATTTGGCTTTTCTTGAAAGAAAGCTGACAGATGCATTTAGTCGCATTACGAATCGGTTGCGGACAGCACCAAGGACATTTGTTTGATTGGGTATTGCCCATTTAACCAGGACAAATGCATTGTTTTGAATAGATAGCAATACAGGAATGCGGACCGATCCTCGGCAATGCCATTACGTCAAGGATTTCTACATACGCGTTATTTATTATGAGTACGATGAGCGTATATATCGTCCTGGTAGTATTACCCGTACTAGACTATTAGGGAATATTGCAAATCCCGTGATGCGCCCGCCAGTAATAACAAGAGAATAAAAAAGATGATAGCACAATATAATAAGATAGGAAAAACGCTACAAGGGTGGCAAAACGAGGCCAGGCACCGCCGTTAATGAATGCCACCTATGCGCGAGTACGCCTATATGGTGCGTGCAGCCTCATTATAAAGGTGTCTCATTCCTGTGTACGCGAGCAGACGGATGCATCTTTTTAGATGGGTGTTGATGGACGCTGCTGTCCGCAGGCATGGCGTGACCCGGCGGCCGGGAGCCTGGTCGACTGGCGCGCGCGCCGCGCCGTGTGGTCCTGCGCCATCATGACTGGCACCGACGAGGCGATGCTGCAGCAGGCGCTGGGCGCCTGCCCGCTGCCCCCGGAGGCCGCCGCCTCCGCGGTGGCGCTGCCTGACGACGTTGTGCAATCCGTCCGGGCGCCGCTTGCGTGCGTGGCCGACACCGCGGAGCCCGCGGCGGCGGCGGCGGCGCACCGCAGCCACGGCCGCGCCAGGTTCCGCAACTGCCAGACGCTCCCCATCACGCTGCTGGAGGCCGTGGCGTCCAGCTTTGCGTCCAGCTACGGCAAGCCCACAGCGATTCTGATCGAGGTGCGCGTCGCGCCACCTCCATTGCCGATTCGACGCCTCTGCCCAGTCGTCGGTCCCACCGCCAGCAACGTCAGGGCTGCTAGTGTGTTTTTTGAAGTGTAGCTCGTACATCTTAGGGTTTTTGGTTTTATAGGGTCTCACCATTCTGTGGGCAGCGGAGACTGCTCATGCTGAGAAATTGCCTACGGCGTACCCGGTACATATAAGCTTTTGCATCCTCAGCATCTCATAATACATTGATGCAGGATTGATGACATAATACTACACGGTTGGCTGCCTGATCCCTTTCTGGACTATAGTAGGTACAGGTACTTATTACAAGATTCTTACGTATTGTCTAATTTGCAATTTTATTATTATTGTATTATCAGTCATGTCGATAGATATATGATAATATAAATATATATGCACATATATACATATTTGAGTATATGTCTCTGAGCAATGCGCTTGCGCGCTGTAGTAATGTGGCTGAAGCGCATGCAATTATGTGTCGTATACACGTACACTGTGTGTGTGCGTGTGTGTGTGTCGACTAGTCGCTACATCATTCATCACGCTACTGTGAATACATTTTACCATGCATTGTGTTATGCCATACACGGGTAGTCGCTGTATTATTTAGTTGGGAGTGCTATTTATGCATAGTTTCGACAATTCATGAATGGTCATGGAGCCCCCCCCCCCCCCCCCCCCCCCCCACCCCCACCCTCCCCACCCCTCCCCAAATTGGTTGCTTCCTCTCACGCGGCTCCCCTGGCTCGCTGCGCCCCGCAGGCTGTGGCGCTGCTCTTCGGCCTGGCCGTCGCGTGTGCCCTGCTGGCCGCCACGGCGGGCTTTTGCTGCCGCGAGGTCTACACCGCCGTCGGCTGCGGCGACAAGTCGGCCGGGCAGTGCGACTTCGCCCTCCAGCTGGAGACCGCCATCGGCGTGCGCGACGCGCGCTTTGTTGCGCCCAGCTGCCGGGACCTGCTCGGGTCGGCGGAGTACCAGGCCGACGTGGTGCCCGCGCTGGCGGAGCCGAGCGAGATGTCGTGCGCCAGCCCCGCGGGAATGCACCCCGCCGTGGCGGGGCTGATCGGCCTCGTGCTGGCGTGGGCCGTCAAGCTCGGCGCGGCCTTCCTGTTCAAGACGGCGCTCGGGCGCGCGTACCAGGCGCCCGGCTGGAAGAAGCTGGCGTCCACCAATGCCGGCCAGGCCAACCGCAACGTTGGCAACGTCAAGGTGCGCTGCGTGACTCACACTAGCGACTATCAATCCTTATTATTGACCAGCGGCGGCAATTGATTCTGAGCGGCGGTGCCTGGCGTATTTAGATTTGCCACCCTTCTAGCGCTGAAATAAACCGCTAATTGCAACACCCCTGATTACTCGAGTACTGATAGCGTTGAAATAAACCGCGACTTACTGCAGCAGACCTGATTACTCGAGTACTGGTAGCTTTGAGATATACCGCGACTTGCAACACCCCTGATTACTCGAGTACTGATAGCGTTGAAATAAACCGCGACTTACTGCAGCAGACCTGACTACTCGAGTTCTAGTGCGCGCTACCAGGATGATAATAACGACGAGTATATGCAGAAATCGTTAATGTAATCTCATCGTCATGCAGCATCGGTCCGCATTCCTGTATACTGCTTTTATTTATTTCAGACATGTACGTAATAAATATCTTTCCTGGATGAATGGGCAGTACACAATATAACCATGTCCTTATTAGAGCTGTCCGATATCGATTCGCAATACGATGTCGCGATATATGTCACGTCACTTCGTTATCCTTCGCTTTCCTTCCGCTATCGTTTAGTCGCTATCTGTCCGTTTTGTTTCAGCAAGAAAAGCCAAACAATCAAGATATTTTTCATTTATTTCTATTCTGCTCTAGTTGCCGAGCTTGCATCCTAATACACTGGTTGGTTATCCTATCTTAAGATAGGGGTCTTACTCGTTCGCAGTTCTTATTTTATGCCTCATTCTGCCAACAAGACATCTATTCACCGAAACATGACATTGATTAACACCACATTGATTAATTAACACCTGGCTGCCCCAATGTTAAAAGCTGATTTATTATGTGATTTGATGTATGATGTTATTTAATCCTTAGCAGCCATGATATTAGGTATGGAAACCCTGATGTTTTGGTCACAACCCTTAGGATCGCGTCAACACTGCCTGAGATAAACGCAGTTGAGCTGAGGTGGTGGTGGTTGTGCCTCCGCGCAGATCTACCCCGAGGAGTACGCCACCCTGGCGACCTCCGACGGCTCCTTCTCCACCGGCCTCGTGGTGCCCTTCCAGAAGCAGTCGGGCGACCGGCACATGCAGGCCGTGTACACCCGCAGCACGCAGCGCGGGCGCGTGAGCGCCGCCGCGCGCGGCATCGTCGTCGCGCTCGTCCTGCTGGTCGGCATCATCCTCGCCGCCATCTCCGGCATCAGCTTCTACAGCGCCGCTGCCGCCGAGAACGCCGACGCGCCGATGATCGCGTTTGCGGTGCTGCTCGCGGCGGATCTGGTCCTGGAGGGCCTCCTCATGCTCGGCCGCTTCATCTCCCTGCAGGCCAAGGCGGGCAGCTTCGCCTCCGGCCCCGCGGTGAGCTACATCCGCTGGATGGAGGCCTTCGCCGACCTGAGCAGCATGGCCTGCGTCGACCCCCGCCTCGCGCACGACATGTGCCGCAACATCCAGTGAAAACCCACAATCGGAATCAAGACAACCCCAAGAAGCCCCTCAAGCCCCCATATGCAGCCACACTCACGGCACGATCAAGACCGTATTCTCAGCTGAAACTGCTGAGATTACCGCTGCTATAGCAGTTACGTTATAGTTTGGGCCCGCCGAGATGCGGAGAACTACACTGTAATTCTTCCCCCATTCGTCAGCCGTTCCCATGCCGCCCCGGCAGTCCTTGGCGGCGCTAACCCGCGCCCTTCATGGGGCGGGATAGGCAGGGCTGCCCAAGTGGTGCGCGAGATGATGTTAATTATGACGGGGGGCGGCGCGCGGAAAAAAGGCGGTTCACATACACCCTTCCACACAAGTCCCAGGCTCTTTTTTCTCCACATCTGAGTTTACTGATAGATGGACAGCTGAATACAGGGTTAATGACCTGAAACCCTATAATTTCTCATATTTATTTTCAGCCGTTATCATCACATGGTTGATTCAAGCCCCATGACCCTAATAACTGCGTTAGTTCCATCATACCCCCACATTAGGCCTTAGTTCCATTATTATACCGCCACAACGCCGGGGTTGATGCCCCGCACGCAGCGCCGCGCATTCATAGAAAATGGCATGGTGGGTTGGCCATAGATGGTTCAGGAAAAATGTTGTTAGCAAAGGGGCTAGAACATTGCTGGGGGGGGGGGGGGGGGGGGGGGGTAATGCAAGCGCGAGCCACTGCCCATTGTGCGCGCTAATAATTAAACCAGCGCAACTGCAGTGCTGCCCTCCTCAACCCGTCGAGCACCCTCACAAGGCGCGCGGATATTCAAAGCGTTGCAGAGATACTGCTCACAATATATTTGAAACAAATGCCATTCATAAATTCTGCGCGAGGAGTAGACAAACCGTTTTCTGTAATTGGAGGGCATTCGGGCACGTTTAAGCACCTACCTTTTGGGTTACAAACCTAAAAACAGGTCGAAACGCGACGTTTATGGCGACATGTGGCCACATAATGGGCATATAAAACTTCACGGCAACACTTTGCGGTTCGCGCGTCAATATCTGCACCCACGACCGCACGCGGTGGCGTGACAATGTGCTGCTGGGTGTACTCGCACAGGGACCACTCATACATACTTGGCACATGCCACCATGCTTGAGCAATGCGCACGGTCGCCACGCCCCATCCCGCCTTTATTTACAACATTGTCTGCACCAGAATCGACGCATTCGAGTGCGCGCCATTCATCATTCACCGCGGCCACTCGGCTCGTTGCGGTGACGTAGCACAATATGGGCAATTAATCATGTTCCCTCTTGCAGGAAAGCGCTGCCCTACGGCAACGAGGCCGCAACAACCCTCTCATGCGCCATCACGATCACATCAGCAACAGTTTCCATACATAGGGCCTGTCCCATACCCTGAGTAACCTGGTTCCAATGCCCTACACGCAAGGGTGGCGTGGTATGATACGTACGGGTCAGTTGTGTCCCATAGATATTGTATATATATGCGCATGGATGGCGCAATAATGTGGTTTCGAAGCGCTAGCAGCGTCACAGCAAGCGCGCGCTCTGCTCTTCCTGAAGCTATGAAAAGTGCTGATGGCCCCGATCCCATGTGGCAAATGGGCAATATCAGCTCTAACGCGCCATCGCAGCATTTCTCGGCCCAAGCCATATTCGGTATTACCCGTATTGGCAACACGCATGCACACCCCATGCACTATATGCTGTCAGAACGATACAAACATATCTCAACCTCACCAGCATACCTTGCTGCTAAGGCGAGCCACCCGCAAAGGTTCCCACCGTGAATCTGCTGGCTCAGATTCATCAGAGCGGGGTGGAATGTGAGGATATATCCTATAACCTCACTAACCCTAATCAACAGTAGCACACTTTAAGGCGCGTAGCGCCAGGCGCGTAGGCGTGTAGGCGCGTCGGCCGATCGGCGCCTGCTGATATATCAGCACGGCGCCCTGCCGGAACTGTAATCATACTACTCTCACCCTCACAACCTCGGAGTAGCACAGACTCTCGCCACCATAAGCGCATCCCCTCACACCATGGCACCCGCCTCGCGCCCCCTCCCCTTCAATTATTTCCATTCGGTGATATTGCCGATGGAGGACTGCGCTCTCACGATCCGACGGCGATGGCGTCATCTCCTCGTGGGTGGATGAACCCCTGCTATTATCGGACGGCTCTCTATTTCTCCTCGTAAAATGGCCGCCGAACACGTGATCGCAACGCAGTAGCAGTACAATTATTAAATCTAGAACTTGGTAGAGCAGATCAGCAATATGAATCTAGGGGTCTGCATTCGCGAAATAACGCAAACCCTTTGCAAACCCTGCGCTAATTCCACTTTGCGAACAAGGGCCTCGTGGTAATCTGGGGGAGAGTGCTGATTTACCGGAGCGATCTCCACTTTGCATACCCGTAGTCGTCGTGTTGCGAGGGCTCGCGAACAATTCGTGAGGGCTTCGCGACCAATTATCGCGAGCGGGTTCACAGGTAGTTCGCGCGAGAACAGGCTGCCGGTAGTGAAGCCGAGCCATGTTGTTATGCTCCGAAACCAGTTGTACATTACATGAATGCGGACAATTTGACCACGCGCACTTCGCCAGGCAACGCGCATGTGACCGAACGGCATGTATACTTGTACATGTATTCGTATTTGTATTCGTGGTCTCCCCGATTCTTTGAGGCGATGGAGCATCATTTTACATTACCATAGGTCACTGCGCGCGGTCTTGGTGATGTGGCGCTGCTTGATGATGTATAACTCACCGCTGGATAAACCGTAATGACACAGTGGTACATCGGGTTACAGCAGTACATAACAGTCTATGTACGACGAGCACGCCAATAAGTACAGCCCATTCCCTGCTGACGCTTCCGTGCCCATTGCAGCTAGCACCCCCGGCGGCTGACGTCATGTATACCCTGCGCGCCAATATGTAACTAATATGGACAGGAAGACAGGAACGCGCCAGAATGTGCTGCTCGAGTTATTACGGATACGCTATTGTAGCATATCACTGATGCATCATAGTGGCTACTGTCTACTCGTTACGCTGGCCGCTGCAGGTCCGAACGTCCAAACCCAGCGTGTAGCGCGCTGGCGGTTACATCAAGACTCGTCATGTATCAAGTATACTTCAGCCGATGACTCGACAGGCACAACCGATTTTCAAATACATCTAGCAACTAGTGTGCTGTCTCTATGTCGAGTATGCGAATGTCTCTACTGAGTCCAAGGACATCCGCATCGGGGACAAGTTGGGCAGCCACGCACCATGGTCTCAAGTTCGTAGTGGAGAAGATAAGAAGGGATGCGGGCATGCCGCACTAAATTAGCGTCGAGGTTGTCTTGCTGAGGTGCGACGCGAAGGTCGGCGACCCTCAATTGTAAGTAGCAGAACGGCTCGGCCATCGATGAGCTCGACATAACGTCATGATGTTTATGCTCGGAGTAGAGCTCAATGGCTGATGAGTCGTACATCTCCTCCTTCTCGCTGACGACGTTTGTCTCGATCAATGCATATAATATTACGCGCTGCTGGTCGTGCTTACGGCTATTTGCATAATTGCAGTGCACAGCCTGGCATTGCATTCCGATGCCACTATAAATACATTTGCAGGATAGCAGAGATCATTATTATACTTCCCTGACTGGATGTGTCAGCATGCTATAGCAATCATGCGTATATAGCTACACCTTTCCAAAAAATATGGGGTTTGCGAATTCGATTGACGCGACCATACGAGGCTGCACTACATAGGCCGTTTTATTCGCGTTGCTCACACATTATTCAGAGTCGTACGCCTCGGGAAAACTGCCTCTATATATAACGTGATACACCTTATATTGCCATGCGGTAGCCGCGTTGCTGTTGACACTTTCATTTATGCAGAACCAGAGCTTCTGGCGCTACTGGAGCTTTTGAAGGCGCTTCGAAACCGCAAACTGCGCTAATCGTGTTGATACAGCATAGTAGGCACCGGACACCACTGCCCCCGTACTCATACCACATCGCTCATTGCCTTAAACAATGCGCGCAGGGTATTGAAATTAGGTCATGCATGGTATTGGGGCAAGCCCTACGCATTGACGCCGCTGGTTTGCGCCTTTCCGGGCAAAATCATAGACAAAATGCTGCTGAGATCGTTGCATGCTCAACTGGGTGAGGGTTCTCGCGGGCTCGCATGCACTATGCCCTATTGCCATAGGAAAGGTTTGCCCTACGAGAAGGATTCCTGCCGTAGGGCAAAGCATTTCTATAGTAAGAACGCATGCCCGCATGCCCGTAGCGCGCCATTGCTTGTGAGCCGAATGGTACGGCTATGGCGTGCACCTTCATTCGCCGATGCTGTCGTAGAAAAAAGGCTGCGGAAAGGGGGGGAACCGGAATGGCGGCCGTGGGCATCGCTCAAGGGGGGCATCTGCCAAGGATGAGCGGTCCCGACCGTGAATAAGTACACCCAACACACTGTAGGTACGCCGCTGTGCATCATCAGGTTTTGAGATCCCCTTGGCGTAAATTCCCACGCCATTGTGGTGAACGCTGTCACAGACGTCAGATTTCAACCTATCATTTCTACAAACTCAACAGTACCTGCACGATGACCTCGGACGACCGTGCTGCCACTGGGGGGATGGAATCCCCGCTCGCGTAGATTTTAATGGTATTTGTGAAAAACGTATCTGATATTTCCTCGGAACGCACTGAGCAATAGTGCAATAACACCGCGAGTTTATTGAGAGCCGCGCGCCACAAAGGCAGCACTGCACTGGCGATAGTTTCGCGCCACATCGTGCCCGGGCGCACGCCACTATGGCCCCACCCCACCCAACAATGCCATAGCCTCTTTGCTGACATGTTTCCTCACCCATCCATGGCCATCTCGCCATTCAATGATCTATGCATGCGCAGCGGCACGTGGGGGGCACCAACCCCCGTTGTTGTGATGGTACTGAAACCGCTCAAAGCGGCGCAAGTGCCACCCATGTGGGACAATTGTTAGGGCCAAAGGGCTTGCTGAAACCCTATGATGATAAAGGCTGAAGGTACATGTGCAACCTTCCAGGATTTCAGGTCAGAAACCCCTAGATTCAGCTGCCCTAATATTCGTCAACTCGTATTCGGCCAGAAAGGGGCCCGGGACTTATGTGGAGAGGTGTAAATAAGCTATATACGTGTGATTGCCGCCACAGCCAGAATATACATAAGCTCTATATATGCCCAGCTTAAGTTCTATGCCCTTGGTTGTTAAGCTCTTAAGCTGAAGATTAGGGTTTTGAGCTCCAGGCCAGATCAGTCAGATCAATCAGATCTCTTAACTAAGCTCTTGTGTAGCCTTAAGCTCATATATACCCATCTATATGCCCATACGCCCATAAGCTGAGGCACAAAATGGTTGGTCTCCATGTCACAGCTGTCACGATATGGAACGAGTGGCATCATGATGCTATACTGAGGCTGGCTGTTCCTTCATCATTGCAACACTCGCGCCTTCACGTGACGCCCCTGCCACATCAGGGCATCCGGCACCCCCGAAACAGTAAAACGCCATCGCTGCCGTACGGTGCCGCCTATCACACGTCGAGGAAGTCCGCCTCATTGACATCTATCCCGCTCTCCTTCAGCGCCCTGAGAAGCTCGGCGTCGATGGCGCCGGCAGCGCCCGCACTCACGGCCTTCAAGCCCAACACCTGCCACACCGAGGCGCGCAGACAACGCACCGGATCACATGGCAAGGGGAAGCATGCCACAGGGGGGTGGGAGTAGGGGGGGGGGGGGGGGACACAAAACTGGAGCAGCGCGGTGCCAAAGCACATGCCAACATCGTTCAAACGCGGACACCCCCGCTCGCGGCAGTCGCACCTCATTCAGCGCCGCGTTGAGCTCTTCCACGCCCGTCCCGTCCACCGCGCTCGTGAGGATGATGGAGCTCGGCACCGAGGGGACCCCGTCGTGGTCCTCCTTCAGCCTGGCGGGAGACGCATGTGTCAGCCCAGCAGGGGTTGCTGGGGCGGCGTCCCTGCAATGCCGCGCTCGGCGTGCGAACCTCTGACATTATGCAGGCAACGGAAACACTGACGCGGCCTGCTCTCCACACAAAGCAGCTCTGGGATGATCGGGATTAAAACCCCGCGATGCAACATCGGCGGGGCTACTACAGCATGCTGTGCTAGGGATTATATACGGGACCTAATACATAGTTTATATACATACTGTAATAAGATTTAATTGGGTTCGCGGGTCGAAATTATATGTGAACTGCTTTGCGGCAACGAGTCAAAAAGTCGGTGTGATATCCGAGGCGCATTCTGATATGTTTCCAGATTTAGTTTTCGCTCCTCAGGGGGGGGGAGGGGGGGGGTCAAAAACGATAATTTACCGCGAACCCAAAGCGTGGTTACGGTACATGTTGGTCACCGGGCCCCAACGGGGTGTCGGGAGGGGGGGGGGGGGGGGGGGTGTGATAGGCGCACGCGTCAGTTGTGACATTGGATACAGCATCGCCCAGAGCGGACATAATTGAACACGGATACAGCTAGTTGAAATTGCCCCACTCGACCGCGGATACGCAGCGGCCAATAAAGCGGGGACTACTCCGGTGAGCGGGTCGCTACCGCATCAACTCGTCCCAGCTATTCACCGAACAGATGGGGGGATTGCCACCCCCGATGCTGTGCGCGCGGGGGCGCACCTCGCGCTGACCGCCATGATGCCAACCTGCAGCTCCTGCTGCAGCTCGTACGCATCCTCCATGTCCATCTTGTTCAGCACCACGACGTGCGGCCGCGAGGTGTACTGCGGGTTGTACATGCGCAGCTCCTCGCGTACCTGCGGGTGCCGCCGCGGGATGTGATCAGAACGCTGCGAATAAGAGGCGGCTGTCCCGCCTGCCAGAGGTCAACTACGGACAAAACGCATACGTGCTAGTGCTCCTACAGGTGCATGGGAGCACAGGACTACGACGGGTACCGATAGGCACTACTGATAAAGCGTTTGCATGTCATCACGCGTGTGAAGTACGCAAGGCGCTAGGAGCACATCGACATCGACATCTAAAAGCAGTGCGTGCGCATGAATACAAGTGTCATACCAGTTGCACGGCTATCCGTGGCCAAGGGGATAGGGGTGTACTAATTGGTACTAGCGCGTAGGTGGCAATTAGTTTCAAACGGCGGTGCCCTGGCGTATTTGAATTCGCCACCCTCCTAGCGTTTTTTCCATTTGTATTAAGTGCCGCCATTCTACATTCTCTTACCGATCTTATTATACCGAATATTATATACCGTTTACCGGTACGATATCCCAAGATACCGCGAGATGCGATAATAGAAATAGCCAGGATAAGGATTTCGGCCAACTAACAATGTGTAGTAATGGTCAACGTAATCTTGTCGTCGTGCATCGGTCCGCACATTCTTGCATCACTATCTACTCCAAACTTATGCTCGTGAAGCAATCCATACTACTCAATGGGCAGTTACAAACTCAAACAATGTACTTAGGGCCATCTGAAATCGATTCGCAATACGACTAAAAGTACCTGTCGAATTTCTTTCAAGAAAAAAGACAAATCATCAAGACATTTTCCATTTCTCTTCCGTTTCAACTCCCACTGCCAAACTTGCATCCTAAAAGACTACGTAGCTACTGGACTCGCGCTACACAAGTGCAAAAATGGTCCTAATATCGGCCCGGCACGCGCGCGGGGAGCATACATGCGATGCGCAGTACAACCGTACAATGAAAAACATCACTTTGTCGTCGCGCCCGCCTCGCGCTGCCGGGGACGAAACAGTACTTACACACTGCATATATCGCCCCGCCCGTGCATGCTTCGCTGATATCTGGAAAACGCGTGGCGTTGTGCATGAAATATAGATAGCGGAACAGTAGCAAAGGTTCCTACATCAGGTATATGTTGTATGGAAGCCCACTTTGGGTGAGTCGGCATCCGTAGAGGGATACCCACAGCCCATTGGAGTCCGTCAAGGCTGGTGCGCCGTCCGCGAGGCGGACAAAGAGAGGGGAGGGGGAAGAAGGGGGGAGGAGGGGGGGGGGGGGGGGGGGGCGGAGCGCTGCTTGCGGCTGCGCACCGTGAAGTAGTCCGTCACGGGGTCCTGGTCCGAGGCGTCGATGACGTGCATCAGCATGCGCGTGCGGCGCAGGTGGCGGAGGAACATAAAGCCGAGGCCGCGCCCCTGCGCGTCGGCGCAGCGCATGCCGCTGGCTCAACACGGGGTGAGGCCAGGGGGCGCAGACGGCGAGTAAAAAAAAAAAAAAGCAGACGGCGAGTGGCTGAGGCATACTGCATGCCGAGAGCGAAGCTGCACTGGCTCTCACGGCCGCCGGCGCCAGTGTGGGGGAATAGACGTGGGCCTCGAATAAACTCAGGTTTCACCGGTCCATGAGCTGTGCATGGCCATGGTATGGCATGGGCTAGGGTTAAACACCAGGGACGGCGGTTCTAAGCTTGATAACAGTGACTAATATGAGGTCCAAAACTAAAGATTAAGCTCCGGTCTGGTAAACCCGAAGCGTCAATTAGGCAAGCCTGGCTAGGTGTGGGATTGGATACAGAGAAGCCTCATTTAACGAAATGAAAGTCGACACACCTACTGACGCACCTGAGACATTCGAGTCTAGAAATCACCCATGCATCTGATACCAGCAAGGCAGCACCCAAACTCCGAGATTGTGATCGGATTTCACCTGGGCGTCACGTTTGATCAGTATCAAGTGTGGACCCCTCTCGTATCCCCATCGTACATTGACGCATAGATTGATAATGCGAAACTTGACGAAACAAACCCGTTGCCGCCCCAAGAGGGGCAACATGCGGGGCGGGGCGGGTTTTTGGGGGGGGAGGGGGGGGGGAGCGGGGCTCCACCTCGTGGGCGCCCTCGATCAGGCCCGGCAGATCCGCCAGGACGGGCGAGTTGCCGCCCGACTGCAGGACCCCCAGGTTGGGCATCAGCGTGGTGAACGGGTACGGCGCCACCTCCGGCTTGGCTTTCGTCATGGCCGCCAGCAGGCTGCTCTTCCCCTGGCGTGTCGCAGCAAGGCGTGAGCGCAGCCTACTACAGGCCAACAGGGGCGCGATGAGACCCACGTGAACCATGAACCTACGCGGTGGGACCTCCGCTGAGCGCTAAGCGTCAACATGGCCGCAGCAATGCGGCGTGGTGATGGCGACTAATAAAACAATCTAGGGTTTAGGGAATGTCAAGGGTTTATTTCAGGTTATATGATGTCGTAAGAAAATATTATGTTAGGTTAATAGATTTTAGGGTTTATATTTAGGGTATGGGATGCAGAATTCAATGGACATCATGGTACGTCACAACCCTTGATGGATTGCATGTCCGTGATTGTACTGTCCCACGTGGAGTGGCTGGCCATCGCGCAGCGGGCGCCCCAATTGAGCGCCACCGTCGCGAACGCAGGGTGGCTGCTCACCGCGTTGGGAAGGCCGACAATGCCGACGTCCGCGACGACGCGCAGCAGCAGCCGCACCGTCAGCTCCTCCCCGTCCTGCCCGTTGGAGTCCTCCCGCCAGTTCACATCCTCCACGATCTCCTCCTCGTACCCCTCCTCCACCTGGGCGCCGCCCGCAGCGCGATGCGTTAGCCTTTGCCGCGGCACCAGGTCTGCATGATGGAGGTCTGTGGTACTGCGATGTGTGCATGTGGGCTCGTAGTATATATGTATACTATATACACATTTCATATGTCATGCCATATGTTATGCCGGGCTCCCATTGGATATATATGTATATGTATATATATATTCATATCGATATATATCTACATATATACATATCTGTACACAGACAAATGTATACACATCTCTGTGGATGAGTACACACATGTGCTGCCATTCATAGACAGTCATATTCATAATGTGGGTATTGACAGGTCCATAAAACCCCGTAATACAAGCCCGAAAGTGGGGTTGGATGCAACCGGCAGGAACGTTCGCTATCGTTTCAACGACGTTGGGCCTCTGGCAGGCACAGCAGGTTGTTGCTCACAGCATCCTTAGCACCGCGTTGGCCTTGGTGTATACATCTACGTGCATGCACATACACAATTGTACCGGTGTGTAAATACGATCATGCAGCGGCATGTACCGGCGCCAACGTGGCAATGCGAGTACAAAGCTGCCCGGCCTGCGAGAGGCCAAATTTGGACAAAACTATAGCGAATGTTCCTGCAGGCAGCATGCGACCCCAATTTGAGGCAGATATTACGGGTTTTTGCAGGTGCGCCGCCACCCGTACATACGCATGGGTAGTACATGCCATGGGATGTGCCTGGTGGATCCATCTTTATGTTTGTACACATGTCCATGTGAGCAAGTACCCATACGGGTGCCCGCGCGGCACTAAGTAATTCACCATTAAGAAACTGCCCGCCTTTCTAAGTCCCTAGTTAGACGTATATGTCACGATGTTGCCACGGAATTTAAGAAAGCGCGCTTGGCGACCCCTCAAAGTCTGTTGTACAGACTTTCTTAGAGCCGTACAGGCACCGATGTATAAACGGATACACACATGCCCGTATACACGTACACGTGTGTATCACCGTGTGCGAGACCTCGGGCGTTGAAACCTACCGCGTGAGCCTTGGCCCGGGCGCTGCGGTCGATCTTCTGCTGCCGCGATGGCGCCACCACCCCGATGCCGCCCTTGCCGCCCCTGACCACCGTGAGCGAGTCGCCGGGCTTCAGCAGCTCCCCGATCAGCCAGTTGCCGCGCTTCTTGCGGACCTCTGTCCCTGCGGAAGGCATGCCCAGAGGGGGAGGGGAGTGCCAGGGGGGGGGGGGGGGGGGTAGTTGGGAGGGGGGCAGAAGGGGCCGGGGCAGCGGGCTGTGTGCAGATGGTCCTGCCCCATGCGGACGATGTGCGGGGTGGGTTCCTTCCTCCTCTCTGATTCTCGGTCAACACCCGTATTTCAGCGATTAGTAATCAATGCGGTACTTCGCAGGACGACGCGATACCGCTTTGCGACGAGACTCCGGCACTCGTATCCCGTACGATCGTCTGGCAACATGCAGGAGGCAATACTCTGGCATCACATACTGCAAACAACTCAAAAGCTCAGGTGCCTGGCACACAGTTCAAACAAATTCTAGGGCGGCATTGGCGTCCAACTTGTTCGAGATCTTCCAAACACAGTTTGGTCAAGAAACGTATTCTCGGTTTTAGAGGCAGTGTAGGGTTTCTATCTCATATGAAACCCTATATTTAGGTTCTCTACCACTGGATTCTGAACAGTATCGAAAAGGTAGGATGACATCGGATTGGCGCATTTCGCCCTTCCTGTTTGAATTGTGTTTAGGGCCTAGGAACAAGTGATGCAATATTAATCAAACCCTCCTCCTACTTGCCGAGAGGCGGCACACGCAGACGGTGTAATACCTGGGGGCACGTTGATCACCAGAGGCTCCGTCCGCTTGAAGTACTTGCTGCGGGTTTTGGCGCTCCTGAGGCGGCCACGGGAAGCCCGGTTGCTGTTAGGCGGCTGCAGGCAGCAGGGGATGGCGGGCGCAATGCCAGACGGACTGACTGGAACCCCCCCCCCCCCCCCCCCCCCTGCCTTTCTCTGCCCCGCATTGGGGTTCACCCTCCATCCCCGCCGCTCTGCGGCAGCACGCACTTTGGTCCGGAGGAGCCCATCGCGGGGTTGCCGTTGGCGCCCTTCGTCGCAGCGTACACCGACCGGCTGTGGAGATGCGTCAGGGCGTCGACCTGTGGGGGTGAGTCAGTTGCGCACACGTCAATCGCCAGCCTGGATGGCGTGCATGGCAAGCAGTGCGCATCCCGGTGGCGGCACGGCACGCCGCAACGATGGGGGTCCCGTGGGCCAGAACTGCGCCGAGTGCGTACCATGGGGTCGGCGCGCAGAATCACGCTGCCTCCGTCACAGCCGTCGGCGGGTGTGCCTGGAGGAGTGGGCGGGGATGTAAGACATCACGTGCACCAATGTATTACAATGTATGATATTTGAAATTTTAAAATATCTTAATGCTATATTCCTGCCAGTATTTCATGACTACGCAGGCCAGCTGCCTCACGGCCCGGCTACATGAGCCCGCACAGGGTTGGCCAAGCCTGTTGTATTTAAGCCTTCTGGAGGCCAATGTGCGATAAGAACATATGCAGTATTAGATGGAGAGAGGCGGGCGGGACGCGGCACACGTATCAAAGCACCGCGGCTCTCACCGCTGGTTACCCAAATCTGCTTGGGCATGTTCCCGCCGGGGCGGTACTTGTGGTTGGGCACCCACTTCCCCTTCCCGGACTGCGTGATCTCGCCCGTGCCGCCCTTCCCCGACCTGCGCCGTCACCGGCCGCACCCTGCTTAGCCCGCCGCAGCCCCATGGCAGTGTTTTAGCGGGATTGGGGCGGCTGCGCATGGCCCTCACCTCACGGTGATGACCACCTCGTCGAATATTTTGTGCTCCTCCTTGGAGGCACCTGAGCCGCGGCAAATGCCATCACTTAACGAACACAGCGACTCAGCCCCATAGCTCAAGCGCCGAGGAAGATGAACCAGTTGGATTTCGCTCAGCGGTTTGGGCAAGCCCGAGCCCCTCGCCGCCAGGCAAACAGCACAGGCGCCCCCGCTCTGCCGACAACTGGGGAGACCGCGACGCCAATGCACGTGCCTGCCTTGTCGGAAGCCATCGCGCGAGTCACTCCCCGGACCGGCACCGCCGTGCGCAGCGCCGCCACGAAACCCCGACATGAAGGCCTGGCGGCTGCCAGCTCCGTAGGCGCAGCGCCATGGCTGCTGCTTGCGCCGGGCCTCCGCTGGGCTGGACGTGATAGTGTGGCAGGGCACTTCGCCGCGGCGGTGTCACGCGCGGCGACGGGCGGCCGACCACCTACAGTGCGCATTTCTCCCTCTGCCTTCCCTCCCTCTCTCACTCTCTCTCTCTCTCTCTCTCTCTCTCTGGACCGCACGGCCGCGAGCTGGCGGCAAATTTATTCAACAAAGTCGATAATCCGGAGGGTGGCCGGACGGGTCAGTGACCTTTGTGCCGTAGCGACTACTTGGCAGCCGACACTGCGGCACCCCTCGCCGATACTCGTCGTCTCCTCGACGGTGCCCCCTCTGCCGTGGCAGTCGGCCGCCGCACCGTGGCGCCGCCGCGGCGACCCGCCCCGCTACGACAGAAGCGAAGCGAACAGCTTCTACCAGGGTACTCATGATGACATGATGCGCGGGCGCGCGCTGCTGACATGTAAATGCCAGCCATCGGCAGCATTTCGTACGCGACATTGTGCATTCATAAAATTCCGCGGTGTTGTTAATGAGAACGGATGTTTTCTGACCCCTCACCTGTATTGGGCCCAGAAATATCAATATTAAGATACCCTCATACGAGGTACGATCGCAGGAGCACCGCAAATCCTTTTCTGTGTACGAGTATTCCAGTCTACGGCTGCATGGCGACGAACGGTCTGACTGTACTGGGCGGACGCCGGACGACGGGCTGGCCTGGGGCGCCGGGTCGACCTCGCAGCACTACCGCCTCGTCGTTGACTCACTCTGTCGCCGGTCGCCACTGCCCATCTACCGCGCGGACCCCCGAACTTCTGCCGCGGGCGAATTCTGCGGCCCCTCTTCGCGCTAGTCACCGCAAGGGCGTAGACGGACTGAAAATCCAGTTGCAGGTGCGGGTACAGGAGCGCACGCTCTAATTTGGACAGGCTGCCGAGGAGCCGCCAACTGGTGGGTGGGGGTGAGGGGAGCGCGCGGGGGGGGGGGGGGGGGGGGGGGGGGGGCGGTGAGTGAGGCCCGAGCATCTGTACGAGAATAACCAAAACGATCCTGGCGGGTCCACTGCCGTGCTGATGCAGTAGGGGGTTGCTGAGTACTAGTAGCGCTACGCTGCGGTACCAAAGAAGCTCCAACGCTCTGGCAACTACAGGTACTCGAGCCACGCACCGCTCGTCTGAGCCCAGGACGCGTGCACGTGCGCAGGCGCCCACGGCGGCGATGGACTTCTCCGAGACGTTTCGCTACTCCGGGCCGAGCCCCGCGTACTCCCCGGATGGCCGCTACCTGGCCATGGCGGTGGAGTACCGGCTGGTCGTCCGCGACGTGGAGACGCTGCAGGTACGGCCTCCCGCGGGCTGGCGCTGCTTGCTGCAAGGCTCAATTTCTGGGAACGCGGGACCAGCGTGGCACGCTCGCACTCGTCACACTATCGCAGGCATTCGCTTTTTTCTTTGGCTGTCCGAATGTCGAGAATATGGATAGTCGCTAGCTCTAGTAGTATCTGTAAACGGTAGTGACTGTCGTATTCAGAGCAGAAAAATCCTAGGAAGGTACATATCTATGCCTGCACTGGTACTCTTCATAACTTCATATTGCTCTTCGGGTAGAAAGCATTTGCGACAGTGTTGCCGCAGGCATCGAACATGACGTCTTCCCAGTGACGTCCGTCGCCGACCTCACGCCTGCCGCAACTACCGTTGCCATACAGGTGGTGCAGCTCTACTCGTGCCTGGACAAAATTCAGTACCTGGAATGGTCATGCGACTCGCAGTACGTGCTGTGCGCCCTCTTCAAGCGCGCCATCGCGCAGGTGTGGTCCATCGAGGAGCCCGACTGGACATGCAAAATCGACGAGGGGCCGGCCGGCATCGCCCACGCTAGGTAACCCAGCCCGCGGCGGATCGCTTCCACTTTGAAGGGCCCCTGGCTCCTCCTCCTGGTGCGTGTCTCACGCGGGCTATTCTCCTGCCGGGCCGCAGGTGGGCGCCGGACGGCCGCCACATCCTCACGGTCGCCGACTTCCACATCCGCATCACCGTGTGGTCGCTCATCAGCCGCTCCTGCGTGTACATAAACGGGCCAAAGTTCGTAGACAAGGCGCTGGCTTTCCGGCCCGACGGATCGCTCATGGCCCTGGCGGAGGTGCGACCTGCTGCTGCCGTTACCGCCCGCCAGTGCGCGCCGTCCTCTGCTCTCCTGTATTCCACTGGCAGTCCCAACTCCCAGCTGCACCAGCCATGCTGACGCACCCATTGCATGAATACATGCCGCAGAGGAAGAACTGCAAGGATGCCATCACAATCCTGTCTACCAGCGACTGGACGGCACAGACGACGTTTGCCACCGCGACGATGGGTGCCCCCCCCCCCCCCCCTGCTGCCCCCATGTCATCAGCCAGCCACTGCGGGCAACAAGCCTACATGACTTACAAGCATCATTGATTCGAGTTATCTGTTTGAAGTCCTTACATCGCGCTCTTGCGAAACCCGCAGACCTGTCGGATTTGTCGTGGTCGCCGGACGGCGGGTGCATCGCCGTGTGGGACAGCCTGCTCGAGTACAAGGTGCGCACATGCCCTGGCCCTCTTGCCAGGAGTCCCTGGTCATGGGCCAAGACGCATGCAAACAATGCATCATGTAACCCATCCCGTCTCCATCAATTCGCGACAGGCGCCCTGAAACAGTCGTTTATAATTGTTGGCGCAACCTGGCGCAACGCACCGATCGCCCTCGTCCGCCCTGAATGAGCAGTTGTCGACACGCTAGTTTGCTTGCACGTGAGTTGTTCGGGGTGGCAGGCAGCGGTCCGAGCTGCATGCCAGGATAATGCCATGGATGCCACTGCCACCGAGGACCGGGCCACCTGTCAGGCTGACCAGCCGGTGGCATAGATTGGTCACAATCAGGCGGAGTGCAGCACAATTATGGCATACTTTGCTCTATGCCCTAGAGTGGATGGGCTCACAACCATGGCTGCCGCTTCTGAATATGATATACCACTGGTTACGATAGACACATGCGGGGTTCATGTGTGACCAATCCCAGTTTCGTCTCCGTTTTTGACACCTCATCCCCGGGCGTGTGGGAAGAGGTGGGCGGAATGCATCAGCAGGCTCCACGGGTTCACCATTGGATTACTGACAAAGTGTGGCGAATCACTGCGTTGTTCTCCAAGCACCCAACACAATGGCACGGATATGTCATTCATTTATGCGTACATAAATTCATACATGCATGCATGCATACATACTTACTTATTTAGTTATCCCATGACACAATTCTGGTACATGCATGCACGGTGCTCCACACCTGGCGGGCTGCCGGGTGGCTGTCTGGCGGTGGCTCAACCTCCTTGCTCCCGTTCAGGTGCTCCTATACACAGAGGAGGGCGAGTGCCTCGCCAGCTACGCCGCCTACAGCGACGCGCTGGGCGTGAAGTCGCTGCAGTGGGCGCCCAACGGGCAGTTCCTGGCAGTCGGCAGCTACGACGAGGTGCGCTGCAACCGAACCCCCCCCCCCCCCCCCCCCCGCCCCGCCCCCGCCAGTGCGCTGCCCTTGTGGTGATGCCAATCCAAGAGCAGTTGGTTCACTGCCAATATATATGTTGTCAGTGCCAGTGCGTTTTGATGTTTCAGCGAAATTCGTCTGGATAGGAATATGTGTGAATTGGGCTGAGCAAGTATTCATTACATCCCTGAACTCAGCTGAATACATTTGAGCCTGAATTCAGGCCTAGTTCAGGAATCAAGCCTTAATTGATTCAGCTGTGAATTGCTCGTCAGTAAGTGCACCATGCAGCGCGTGTGGTCCCGTGAGCATAGTATTCAGCGTGAAATCCGACCTGCCCTCGTTTCGTGCCATTCATTGAGAAGTTCTCCGGATGTGGATTCGGCAGAATTTACCGTCAATTATTCTAGGCTGAAGTGCTGGCGTCAACTGGATGAGTTTCCGTGCTGCAGCGTGGCGGACCGGTACCCCCGGTATTTACGTGCATGTGTTGCACGCCGCAGAGTGCGCGACTGCTGAACCACGTGACGTGGTCGCCGTTCTTCGAGATGGCGCACACACCCAAGATCGAGGGGCCCGTCGAGCTGCGTGGCGTACAAGGAGATCGTGGAGGTCAACAAGACCGCGACGGCGTCCAAGGTCCGGGCCGTCCTTCCCTTGACGTGCCGTTTATGCCATCGCGCCGTCCGACGATGTCCGACTCGTGGCGTCACGCTGATGGGCCGTCGCAAGCGCTTGTTTGCTCACGCGCGGTATCGTCTCGCGTTGCAGGACACCAATGTGAAGGCGCGCTACGTCGTTTCCGCGCTTCCCGGCGAGCTGCAAATACGAGAAGCCCCCGATGGACAAGGCCAACCCCAAGCTTGGCGTGGGTGCGTCCAATTTCATGTGCAAACGTCCGAAAATAACGTCCGAAAATGCCGGTTTAAATGGACAGTTGGACACCTGTTGTGCTGTTTCACTCGGTTCCGGGCGGCCTTCCCGACTTATAGGGTTTTAAGGGTAAACCCGCGTTTTAGGGCAAAATTGTGTTCATCCGGTGCGTGTTTACAATGTACGTATCGTATGATGGCAATTCTCCAAAAGACAAGGAGCAATGCCAGCCATGGATACTATATTCGGCAATGGACGGGCGTACACCCCAATGAGCCAACAATGACTTGTTTCCGTCCCTCGTGCGCGTGGCGCCCGCCAGGTGTCATGAAGTGGTCCTCCTCGGGCAAGTACCTGGCCACGCGGTGCGACAGCATGCCGGCCACCGTGTGGGTGTGGGACTGCCACAAGCTCGAGCTCGCCGCGGCGCTGATGCAGGTCGACGAGGTGGCGGCGTTTGGGTGGGACCCGACGCAGGACCGCCTGGCCATCTGCAGCGGCTCGACGCGCGTGTACCTGTGGTCGCCCGACGGCGCCAGCTGCGTGCACGTGCCGCTGCCCAGCTTCCAGGCGTGCAACGTGGGGTGGAACCCCAACGGCAGCGCCTTCGTGCTCACCGATCCGAGACGTCTTCTGCTGCGCCTTCCTTGCTTGAGTCGCCGTTACGTTGCGCCGCCCGCCATGTAGCCCCGCTTTTCGGATGCGGTCAATGACCGCGCGCGGCGGCAGTGTAAACGCCGCCGCTACCTGCAGTGTCACCCCACTGCCCATGTCACACGGCCCTGCTCCGATGGCGCTTTGCGGGCGCCGCTTGTGCCTGCGGGAACAGGCGGGAGCATTTCTCACTCCGGCGCCGCCAGCCTGCTGCCACATCTGCCGGACTGCCTTGTTCATTCGTACGAGTACACAGCATCCATATCTGTACTTGAGGATGCGCGGGAATCGATCTTACAAATTGTCACTTGCTGGCCAGCAGTAAAGTATGGCGGCCCGCTGAGTATCGGCCAATCACTACTGCGCGCTGCCGTGCGTCGGTAGCAGACACCCTGGCGGGCATCATAGTTGGCTCTTCATGCTGCAATGAGGACGCGCGGCATCAGCGAAAAATGAAATGGCAGGCGCTGATTCTGCGGCTGTGCGTGATGTGCGCATTTGGTTGCGGTCGCACCGGTGACATTCTAATATTAGACTGCATCGCATTCGTCAGCCTGCAGCAGCCTAAAGGTGGCGATAGATGCATCTTGCTGTTGGGATTAAACACAGCGTACGTACTCGGCATACGGGCGTACCTTTCATACTTACAAACCCACGGATCCGAAATGCCTGCGAAGAGCCCTGGCAATATGGGATACTTGATATGGTGATCGATACTGTACACGGCGTATTTGAACGTGTCTCTACCCACAACTCTTTTGGTCGGCGGATCATTTTTCTACTTTCCGAACATTCACGTATAACACACTATTGTACGACAGATGTGGATCAATTTGAAATTGTACGCCTTTCTGCCCGGTACGTATGCTGTGCTGAATGGCGTTGTTCACTTTGAGCCGTGGCTGTGCACAATTTTCCTCTTGCGCAAGCAACACCAATGTGATGAGTGCACCGAAAACACCCCAGCAATACTTCTTGCAATCGCAATTCTATTTGGGGGGGGAGGAGCGCTGACTGCTATTTGCCCACATGCGAGAATGTTGACACCCTGCATCTGTAAATGGCGGTGAAGGCAGGGCAGGCGAGGGTCGCGTGGTACTGTAGTTGGCGCAGACGCACGATCAATTATGTGTCTGCGACAACTACAATACCACATTTCCCGGGCAACACTCACACGCCCTGCCTTCACAGCCATTCACAGGGGCAGGATGCCACACCCAATGTCGAAGCGAGTCCACAACAGACCCACCAGTGCTGTGTGGTATGTGGACAGTACCAAATGAAGTGACCAGGCTCGCTGCCATAAGTCTTGCTCGAAATCTTGTGTGTCTGCTTGAGCATGTAAAACTTGGCTTGAAACTGGTTATGACGCTGAAACCACTGGAAATAGCGCGGGGCCGGATTTTTTAGCCCATAGACTATGCAGCAGGATACCACGCCCTCGCCACCTCCGGACCCGGGGTTGATTATCCCAGTGCGGCGCGTGCACAAATCGCTGATTATTCGTCCCCATGCGAAACGCGGACTGGTGAAACGCACCCCCTGCCTGCCGCACCGATGCAATGCGAATGCAGGTTGTGATCTGTGCGGGTGCTCTGAGGACTGAGCAAGGCACGAGGCAGTGTGAGGCAGAGGGCAGAGGGGGCGCGTTGCCGCACACTGATTGGGCAGGCCTGGCGCGTGAAGGAAGACTGCTAGCTTTACATGAATATCATGACTTGCCCCCGACCAGTCGGAGAAAATAGAGGCCTATATATTCTATTGGGGGGGGGGGGGGGGGGGGGGGGGGTTAGAGGGGTAGTGGTGCCGTGAAAGTAGGAGTTGACACCGAATAGGACAGGCGTGGGCTGAGGAGGCCTCTGCCGCGGTCTTGAGCTGGCTGGGGGGGAGTCATGTGCGTTTATTGGGTAGTGCTAAGTGTACAGGGCCGTTGGTCGGTACGAGCCTGGGGGTTTAGGACGCAGCGGCGGCATTGTGCGCCTGCTCCACGATGTCGCAGATGTCCACGAAGTCCTCTTCCGTGAACATGAGCGGCAGGCGGATGTCAATGGCGTACTGCAGGATCTTGTCCGTCTTGTCCACGTTGTCCGTGCAGGGCGCAAAGTCCCAGTTGCGGAAGTACCGGGCGTTGCTGATGGCGCCAAAAACCTCGACCGGGAGCTTGCGCTCCGAGGTCTCCTTCACGAAGACGTCCAGCTGGGCGGGCGTGAAGTCGGTGAGGTGGAACTGAATAGAGTCAGCGACAATGCCGACCTCGGGCAGCTGTGTGGGCACATAGCAGTGCTCCAGGCTGTTGAGCCGCATCTCGACGTACTCGTAGCGGCGGTTGTAGACGGCGATCCGCTCGTCTAGGGTGGCGATCTGGGGGCGGAGCATGGCGGCGGACACAGCATGCATGCGCAGGGAGTAGTTGGGGGTGGACTTCTTCACGGCCTCGAACACCTCGTCCGCGGGGCGCATGAGGTGCTTGGTGTACAGCTTCTCGTAGCTGCCAGCGTAGCAGATGGCCTTGGCGGCCATGACGTCGTCATTGGTCAGCAAAAAGCCGCCCTCGCCGCTGTTGAGCATTTTGTAGCTCTGGCTGCTGATGCAGGCGACCACGCCGTGATGTCCGGTGTGCTGGCCCTTCCATGTGACGCCCAGGCTGTGGGCGCAGTCCTCAATCAGGACGATGCCCATCTCGTCGCACATCTCCTTGATCTGGTCCATCTCCGCGACCTTGCCGCGCATGTGGCTCACGACGCAGAACTTGGCGCCGGAGTCGATGGCCTTGCGGCGAAGATCCTCAACATCGATCACGAAGTTGTCCTCGCAGTCGACGTACACGGGGACGCCGCCCGCGTGCTCAATGGCGGAAGGAACGGCCTGGAAAGTGAACGCGTTGGACAGCACCTTGTCGCCATACTGCAGCCCGGCGACCTTCATGGCCATGAAGATGGCGCTGCCGCAGGAGTTGACGGCCACGCAGTACTTGTGGCCGGTGTACTCACACAGGTCCTTCTCGACTGCAGACACCTCACACGTCTCGGCGCAGTCCGCGTTGTAACGGTACAGCCGGCCGGTCTCCATAATCTCGGTGGCGCGGATGCGGCCCTCCTCCGGAATCGGGTCGGGCGTCTTGATGTTCTTCATCAGGACAGTTTTGCCGTCGGCGACGCTGGCCTGTGAACATCGGGAGGAACAGTTCGTTAGACCGAGCGCGGGCAGGCGTTGACAGGGCGAGGAGTCGGTGGTGCTGGTGGTCCTTGGGGCGAGGTAAACAAGGCGGCCAGTTGGTCGACACAGTCGTCGGGGGCAGCAGCAGGGAAACACACTCAAGGAGAAACGGGCATGTCTATGTGGTTGGAATCCTGACCAGAGGGTGGAGCGACCCACCTTCTCGGCGGCAATGTCCATGCTGACGGCCTTGCTCGGGCTTGGGGAGGAGCTACGGGGCTGCTTGCCGCGGAAGACGGCGCTGCAGCGGAGGGGCAGGCCGCGCGGCACGGAGGTCGAGACCGCGGCGGAGCGGCGATCCGACGCACGACGCAGAGCGCCGGTGGCGTTAGGCTTGGCAGCAATCATTGTAAGAGGCGAGGTGGGGATGAGGCACTGGGACAGAGGGGGTGGAACGTCGCTAAACGGAATAGCAGTAAGGGACGTGATGGTCGGCGCTATATTGACGATCCGTCACACCATCTGCCAAGGGGCACCGCAGCTGCCTGCTGTGCGATTTCAAGCGTGGCGCGAAGGGACGCTATCCAGAATATCCCCGTAAAACCGCGGCCGCCGTGGACCCGGGATGTGGTATGTTTACGGCTGCCATGTGCCCTGCTGCTGAGCCTGCCGAATTTTCCGGTTCTCTTGTGGTGATTCAAAATCGCGAGGTACCGTTCCGTTTAAGAACTCCGCTGATGTATCACAGTATATTAAGCATGGTTTCGCAAGAACCAGTATGTAAGAACTTGTCATTGTGGATTACCCTGTATATTACCGTCATTACAGTTAACTACGATTCGTGCCTCATTCTTAAATGATTGATCTCCTCGGAACAAATAATTCTTCGTTCTTTGACTGGAAGTACGAACCCCGCGAATTCGCATTGAACTTTGAAGTAGTTTAGCACATGTTTAACAGAATAAATTGGGTTTTAAAACTTTAGCACGCCATTATGCAATATCCTCACGAGTATCTTACTCCTGATGGTACCAGTATCATTACTGCATCGGGCCTCCACCACTGGCGGACAGCAAAGAAGTTCTGTGTATGGTCGCTCTAATACGGGGATTCGGGGAACGTCAGCCTTGCGCGGACAATATTAATATTAAGTAATTCGCACATCGTCATGAACGAATTAATGATAATAATCAAACAAAATCAAGGTGCCACGCGAATGTACTGTAAGAGTACACACGGCGGTATGGGTACATATTAAGATATTTGCTCCGCGCGCGGCTGTGTATAGTACCCGTACATGTACGTACCGTCACCAGTGTATTACGGCTTTACCGCCGTTGCGCCGATTTCGTGATGACGTTGCGGTGGGGCCCGTACCTAGGTACGAGCTGTGGTCAGGAATATGTATGTAGTATATACACGGGCGTATGTAGATTCAGCATCTGCTTAAAACCATTAATAATTGAAGTACCGCCACCCCTGCAATTTCCCGCCCGCGCCCCCGTGTTTAATCCTTATACTGGTACGGTGGCGATATTTATTATATTATTATCTCCGGCCCGAAATTGCTGGGACATTTTCATCAAGATACAGCTGGCCAGCCACGTGATGCGATCGCTTCGTACGACTTAAAGGATAAAGTACTACTGCATCCGAAACGTGACAATGGAATGAATTGTCATCCTTGTGGTACCCGTACGTTACCGCCACCGCCGCAGCGCGCGAGTAGCCAGATGAGACGTCGACTCGCGGACAGCAAGAGGGCCATGTCTATGCTGGCCTGCAGGGCTGCTAATATCGTCATTATTTCGGTATATATCCGTTAATACAACGATAGCACCATCCCAGCGTCAGCATCACATGACAGCACCTGTAGTAGGGGACGACCGACGCTAAAGCCCATATCTACTCGAATATAATAGGGGACCAGAAAGCGATGAAAAGTACCGCAGTGCGCGTACCAGTACTCCAGTAGCCCAGCGCGCAGCGCATGGTTCCCCAAAGCAGCGCCACTACCCAGGATCGGGCCACACGCAGCCAAGCCCCTCCACCTACGGCCGAGTGTAGAGCCGTGCGCTTTGCTATGGCACGCAATATGCTCGGAGGGGAAGGTTCGAAGACTAGATGGGAGCCGGTGGGGCGGGGCATCGCCACACTCAAGATATAGTGCCTCACCACCCAAGTGGGTGCCTGTAGTGAGCTCCCCAGGGAGGGGTGAGCTAAGAGGTTGGGTCGTTCCTAGCTATGTGAGATCGTATGATATGGAGCTGCTAGTATGGGAGTGAGCTCCGCGGCTCGGGGGTTGGTGAAACGGCATGCCGCGCTCGACTGCCCTTGTTTGTGTAGTATACCATATTATCTAAACTAGTTTATGGGGTTTGTTTCCTCCCTTGACCTAACCGCTTTTCGGCTACAAGTGTTGCTTAGTGGTACGGGAAATAGGCACCTGTCGTTGCGCCCTTTTTGGGTGCAGCACGAGTAGACATAAAAGCAGCCATAACAGCCGAGCCTGCCATCTTCCAGTTTTCGCTGCGTTACACGCGGCGATGTTAAAACTGTCTCGTAACCTGTTGCGAGCGAGGTCACCCCGAGTTGTTCAAGACCACACCCGGCTCACCACCCGAGTGTGACATTCTCATCCGTACGTCCGCGCGTTACCATGCCAGAGGGAGAAGAACCCGTCGTTGAACCGACGCTCGAATCGCTTCAAGCAGACGTGAAGGCTCGGTCTACCTTGATGCGCGAGCTTGCAACAACGTTGGCCCAATTGACGGCTCGTGACCGTGTTGTTGATGGAAACGGGGCACATGGCTCCGCTTCCGGGCAGCGCATCGCGGGACAGCCGACAGGTAGCGGGGGAGCCGCAGAGCGCCCCGACTTGCTAGAGCTAGCCCGACTCGCTAGAGCGGCCGTGTCGGAGCAAAATCCGTGAGTGACGAGGATGACTACCTCGCGGTGCCAGAGCTACTGCAGCGATCGAGCGGAGTCCGGTTACGAGGCCGTTCGACCGGTCACCCGAGCGCCTGGACTCTTTCCCTTGAGCCCCGACCTAACGAACGAGTACCTGAAGCAAGTTGACCGGCGTCTGCCGGCCCAGGAGGAGTATTTTGGAATGTCATGTTTCGGCGCGCGCCCACATGGGCGCACTTCTCGTAGCTCTCGACGAGCTGCTGCCCTACGTCCCTGCTGCCAATCAGGACTTCACCCCCTATCTCGCGCGAGCTCGGAACCACGCCGAAGCCATCGAAACGGCGTTTCGCTTTCGTTTGGCCTTCCTACGGAGGCTTAATGAGGTCAAGCGTGTGCACGGTGACCAAGTAGGTGTTCTGGACGTGCTGCGAGCCCAGTATTTTCAGCCTGCTTCTGAGCATTTGGGTTCTGCGATTTTTGGGGACCTCATGAGGGACTACGAGCGTCGCGGCTTCCAGGCGACCGTGGCCAGCAGCGCAAAAGCAACCGCTAGTGCTCGGGTAGCGGCAGCGGCTGCAAGGCGCGGGCGTGGACGTGGACGTGGACGTGGTGGTGGACGCCGGCGTGGCGGCAAAGGTGAGCAAGAGTGACGGTGTGGGGCGCCTTTCGTCGGAGCTGCTAGACCTTTGCGAGGCCACCTTTCGGCGACCCTTGCAAAGAGCGCCATGGCACCTCAACGACGGGATGAGCGCCATGTGTCAGGACCTGACCCCCCCCCCCCCCCCACCTTACAGATTTCATTTAGACCTTCCTCGGTGCGGCGCTTCTTGCAGCTATAGCCGAGTGCGGCCCAACCAACCGCTTCCCGTACCATTTCATCACTGCGTCCGTCGGTTGTCACACTGCGGGTTACAACTGGTTCGCAACGACCCAGCTTCGCGCGTGTACGTTACGCGCGCGTCAGGCGCTACGAGCGCGAAGGGCGCGCGGGGCGGCCCTCTTACCTGAACCTAGCCCCGCAAACCCGTACTGGTGCTGCTGCAAACCCGTCCAGCGACTACCGGCCAACCGCCGGGAACCTAACCGATGTTGTCGAGTACTTTACTAGCAGTAGCCGCCCCCTGTCACTCTGTCGGCAAAGCGCCGCACTAACGTAAATGACGAGCCCAAAGTTGTCGGCCCTTGGGCGGCTTCACCGCGGTCTCGGTTGCAGGATGCTTTCGGCTCAGACGAGTTAGGACAGCGGACGCTCGACTTGCTCTCCAGCTCCCTCACCGCTCAGACACTCAAGAGTTACGCCGGCAGACTCTCCCAGTTCGCGGAGTTCTGCCACGACTCTGAGAACATCAGCCCGCTTGAGGCGACCACTGCTACCATACATGGGATGTCGTCCGGTACGTTGCCTAGATTGGTGAGCGGGGGCACATTGGGGCTAAGTCGTTGCAGCCCTACCTGTCTGCAATCAACACGTTCTTCGAGCTAGACAACCTCGACCCAATCGCCAAGGACAGCATGCACCTTATTGTAGCTCGGCGTGGGCTGGTGCTACGGCAGCGCCGCCTAGACGCTGCCCCTTTACGAGTTCCTGTGCATGCTGATGTAGTTTACAGCTTCGTCAAGCGAGCCAAGTTGATTGTGTCTGCTCCCACCACATAGTACCAGTACCACTTCCGAGCCCTCGTGGCCTCGGTTGACATTTTCATATTTTTTGCCATGGGACTTACTAGCGTGTCCTGCCGAGTGCGGGGTGTGCATGTCGACGATCACAACATTACGCTGCATGTGTACCGCGAGAAAAGTCGCGCTGGTCGACGCGGTCCCGACGACGTGCGCGTTCTGCTCCTTCCAGTGTCAGAACACCCCCGCGTTGCACGCTTCTTGCATCACTTCATCGACCACGTACAGTCTGTCCCCCTGGTTCCTGTTGCGTTGGCTGAAACAAACTTCTCGGCGGTCACCCCAAGCGAGCAGTCAAAAGCTTGGACCGCCGCTACAATGTCGGACTGGCTCTCTGCGGCCGTTCGTCTTGTCGATGCTGCCCCTCCCGCCGGCACTTCCTGGACGTCACACAACCTTCGCAAAGGAGCAGCGTCTGCCGCTAACGCCATCGGAGCTCCATTGTCCCACATTCGGTACCAAGGCGGCTGGGCCACTAACTCGACGTCGCTCAGGACTACATCGACCCCAACGTTCTTCCTTCACCTGGCGCATGGTTCTTCTTTGGCCACATCGCCCCGCTACGCTTCTTCCAAGTCCAACAGGACTCCGCAGCGGTGGCCTTCCCGGTGCCTCCTTCATGACATGGCGCTACCCCGCCCTTCTCCGTCAATCCACCGCTCTCTCCGTTCGCTCATGACTGGCAAAACCAGACTCAATTTTGAAATGATCTAAACTAGTTTATGGGGTTTCCTCCCTTGACCTAACCGCTTTTCGGCTACAAGTGCTGCTCAGTGGTACGGGAACTAGGCACCTGTCGTTGCGCCCCTTTTGGTTGCAGCACGAGCGAGTAGACATAAAAGCAGCAATAACAGCTGAGCCTGCCATCTTCCAGTTTTCGCTGCGTTACACGCAGCGCCCTCCCTGACTCCGTTTTCCCTCCACGCTTTTCGCTTTACCTTCCTGCCAATTTCGGCTCTTGACAGTGTAAAACAGCCTGCGTGACCTTTTTGGCAAAACCACACTCAACCTTGAAACTTCCGTGTGATGCTTAGGATTACTAGCGCGACATCGATATACTAGCGCAATATACATCGTCGTCATCGCGTCGAGTGCTAACAATAAAAGCAACCTACATTAATATAATCCTTACTCGTTGACATGGCCCAGAACCGTCCGTAAATATCATAAAAATGAAACCAGAGCGACCAATTGACCTGCTGCGCGGCCCGTCTTATTGCGGCCGCACAGCATCACAGTAGTTAACGGTTAACTCGTTGATGGAGTACAATAACGCTTTTAAAAATATGTAGAGGACCTTTCTGATTGCCTTTTATTTTGGTGATTTCCGATATCGCCTTCTGCTGCTAGCTCATGTAATTATAAAAAATATGTGGGGCGGGCGTGATTTCTGTCCTGTAAGGATTAAAGCAAGGTACCTTTCCGTCGCCGGCTCGCCGCACCGCCATCATCAGGTAGCGACTATGTGCGCGCCCCCTACTCCACAACTACGCCCACTTCGGCTCTTTAAATATGAAGATCGTGGTTACCGATTTCGTCATCACAGATCGGCTGCTGTCATCACTCAGGACCAGCTACGACCGACCGACCGACCGACCGCGGGTTGCTTCGAGTACCAGCACGCTACACCGACTGCGCCCCCCCCCCCCCCCCCCCCCCGCGCGTTCCTTGTCAGCAGACGGGATGGCCTTCACAGAGACGGCTGCCTGGCAGGCCCTGGCGGCCCATGTGCCGGAGGTGCGCGCGCTCCACCTGCGCGACCTGCTGCAGGAGGACGCCCGCTGTGCGGAGCTTGCCGCGGAGCACAACGGCATCTTCCTCGACTTTTGCCGCCAGAAGCTGACCTCGGAGACGCTGGGAAAGCTCGAAGCACTGGCGGATGAAGTGGGGGTGTCCGACAAGGTGTGCTCTCGGCTGCCTCCCCCCCCCCCCCCCCCCCCCCCTCCAATCCCCCTCTCGCCAACACTCGACGTGAGTCGCGGCGTGTTCTTCCCAGAACAAGGGAGTGGGAGTTTACGGACTTGTCGATCGGCAAGAATGTTCCCACCATCGCGCTGCTTCTAGCGGCAGAGAGTTCGCTGGATAAATTACAAGGATACACCGGCAGTCAGTATGATATACCTACGACCTGTGGATGGAAGGCTGGCAGCCAGGCTTGCACGCACCGGAACTGGCATGCTGTTATGCGCTCACTCTTGGCATCAGTGTTGGATTCATCGTCGTCTCGCCTCACTGCTTGCCCGGGAACATGTCATCAGGTGGCCAGAATGTTTGCGGGTGAGCACATCAACTCAACGGAGGACCGTGCCGTGCTGCACGTGGCGCTGCGCGCCCCGCGCGACGCGGAGGTGATTGACTGCGGGCGCAATGTGGTGCCGGACGTGTGGGCTGTGCTGGACAAGGTCAGGGAGTTCAGCGACAAGGTGCGCAGCGGCCAGTGGGTGGGCGAGACCGGAAAGCCGCTGACCGACGTGGTGGCAATCGGCATCGGCGGCTCCTTCCTGGGACCTCTCTTTGTGCACACAGCGCTCGCCGCGGACCCGGCTGCGTCCGCCACCGCCACGGGGCGCCGCCTCGCGTTTGTGGCCAACGTGGACCCCGTGGACATCGCCACCAAGCTGTCTGGCTTTTCGCCCGATACAACGCTGGTGGTGGTGGTCTCTAAAACCTTCACCACGGCGGAGACGATGCTCAACGCGCGGACGGCGCGCTCCTGGCTGGTGGCAGCTCTGGGCGAGGCCGCGGTCGCCAAGCACATGGTGGCGGTGAGCACCAACACCGCGCTCGTGAAGGAGTTCGGCATCGACCCGGCCAACATGTTTGCCTTCTGGGACTGGGTGGGAGGGCGCTACTCGGTGTCATCGGCGGTGGGCGTGCTCCCGCTGGCGCTGCAGTACGGCTTCGACGTCGTGGCTGATTTCCTGCGCGGCATGGCGGACGTGGACACGCACTTCCGGACCGCCCCGTGCCGCTCCAACCTGCCGATGCTGATGGGGCTGCTTTCGGTGTGGAACGTGTCGTTCCTGGGGCACCCGTGCCGCGCGATCCTGCCCTACCAGGAGGCGCTCGCCAAGCTGGCGCCGCACATCCAGCAGCTGTCCATGGAGAGCAACGGGAAGAGCGTGTCCATCGGCGGCGACCCGCTCAAGGCGCCCGCAGGCGAGATCGACTTTGGGGAGCCGGGCACCAACGGGCAGCACTCGTTCTACCAGCTCATCCACCAGGGGCGGGTCGTCCCGTGCGACTTCATCGGGGTGGCGCGCCCCCAGCAGGCCATCCAGCTGGACGGGGAGAAGGTGGCGAACCACGACGAGCTGATGTGCAACTTTTTCGCGCAGCCGGATGCGCTGGCGCTGGGCAAGACGGCCGAGCAGCTGGCCGAGGAGGGCGTCGCGCCGGCGCTCATCCCGCACAAGACGTTCTCCGGCGACCGCCCCTCGCTCAGCCTGCTGCTGCCGGAGCTCTCCGCCTTCACGATCGGCCAGCTGCTCGCCATCTACGAGCACCGCATTGCGGTGCAGGGCTTCCTGTGGGGCATCAACTCGTTCGACCAGTGGGGCGTGGAGCTGGGCAAGGTGCTGGCCACCAAGGTGCGCAACACCATCAGCGCATGCCGGGACTCCAGCGCGCTGGTGAGCTCGTCGCAGGGGTACAACGCCTCCACGACCAACCTCATCAACCGATACCTTTCCGCCCCCGTCCAGCCCGCACCGGCCGGCACCGACCGGCTCCCCGCCTGCATGACAGTGGCCGACAAACGCCTTTGAGAGCGGAACCGCGCGTAGGTGGTGCCGGGCGATGATTGGCCTCTGAAGAATACCCGCTGCTTCTTCAGCTGCTGCTTATGTTGCTTCTTGAGCAGAGGCACGCGCTGAAACCTCTGTAATTGCAGCATGTTACACACATCACGTGACGGCTGCTGCACCGACTGCAAGGCAGCGACACCGGCCGGGATCATCAGACCAGCGGGCGACAGGGTGACTGCTGGCGTGCGCATGTTCGGAGTGTCTGGAAATTTAAGGGCTCTGATCGCCGATGGGAGCAGACAGTGGTGGGGGCGCGATAGACCCTAGGGCTAACTTGGTCCTTTCGCACACCCATTGTACAGAGGGGTTCTGCTGCGATGGCACCGAGCGCACGCGAAGCCTTAAAATAACTCAGTCTTGCGCAGCTGGGGGAACTGAGCGGTGAACCAGGGCTTGAGTTTTCCTGAGGCAGGGTTTTAGGGTTTAAGGTTTAGGAGCTCCTACCTATACCGTCACGTGTAAGCACCAACGGTCCGCAGTTAAATATAAACGTTTTTGACCCCTTCACGAGGAGGAAAGACTATTAAAACGCAGAAAGTGACAACGCCAGAGTACAGCACGAATACGGCACTAATATTCCGACACAAAGATGCGAAACAGCTCATGTTTTGCCCCGCGGACCGTATCTTATTTATGGTAATCATTTTAGATTAGCGCAGAGTAGGGTTTTGGGTTAGTTTTAGGGTATGGAGCTCCTGTCTATCATCACAACTGCCCTTCCGGGGGTCCAAAGGTGGCAGCCTCTCAGCAAGCGCCGCCCACCCGCTTCTCGACGACTCCCCTAGACAGCAGCCATCGGACGGTGCAGCACTCGGTCGGTGGTCGGGGGCTGCAGGTCTCATCGGAGCCGAATACACACGATCACATAGTACTGCTTATTTCCCACGGCGCTCCCGGGGACACCGCTCATGGCCCAATCAGCCGCGTAGCGCGCCCGCCAAATGCTGTAAATACCACCTGCTGCGCTCCAGCGCACGCTGGCCACCGCTCTACGTGCCCGGCTCAGAGCCACCCGGGAACTTGTCCAGCGCATGCAGATCCTTGTCGTAAAAGTACCGTATCACGCCCTGGGCAACGCACGCAACACGGGCCAGCGCGCTCAGTCTCGGCAGCTGGCCCCGGAGCTTTGCGGTATGATCCAACCAATGAAGGCAGTTGAAAGTGGCGGCCACTGTGGGCCCAGTTTGGCCGGGACTGCAGTGCTGGAAAGCAGGTTGCATTGGGGGGGGCGGGAGAGCGTGAGCGGCAGGCGCGTGCGTACCAGCATGCGGTTGTGCTTGTCTGGGTGGTAGTTGATGTGGATCATGACGGGCCGGGAGCGCTGAGTCTGTGGCTTGTGCCTCCAGAACTTGAACAGCACCTGACGGCGGGCACTCGTTCACTCAGCTGTCCATTTGGTGATGGGAGAAACCGGGCGCGGGGGAGGGCGCACAGCGCGGTGGGCTTCTCAGCCAAGACTAGCCCCGCAAAGCTTATTCACCGGTGAAGCGAGCCGCACCTTTGAATTCATGAACTCATTGATTTCCATCACACGCACCGTCACCTGAACGAAACACACAGCAACGGAAATGGCTGATCAGAACATTGCCCACACGGCCATGCCGGTGAGCGCTTGCAGGTGGGGATTGGCAGTGCGTCAGCACTGTACTCTCCGAGCTGAATGGGCGGAATGGCGGCACGGTCGCTGGCACCTGAGGGGACTTGTAGCTTCCGTGACTGAGGAAGAAGATCTCCTCGTTGTAGGCGGTCTGGTCCCAGTACTTCTGCTTGGACAGCCTCGTCTCCAGGCGCTGCATGAGGTCGATGGTGCGCTCGTTTGCGCGCAGGTAGAACAGCCCCGAGTTGAGGTTGAAGTGCTTCACTGCCTGGGCGTAGCGCGACCAGCCCATGGAGGGGTCGTCAATGCCGTCGATGAAGCCGTAGGCGGTGCGGTCGTCGAAGCCGTCGGACATCCCCTCCACATCCGAGTCCCGGTACAGATGCTGGAAGGGGTCCTGTCCCACCATGGCATGACGCGAAATGATCACATGAGCGATTCAGTGAAAGTGCGGCATGCTATCACGAGGTCGTCGGATTGCACAAAGCATAGCTCGTCTCATGCCATGAACAGCAGCCATACATGCCTTAACCCGCTGCCAATGGCGTCTTTCAAAGCTCGCACCTGCAGGGTGACGATGTCCACGTCGCTCAGCAGCACGCTCCAGCCAAGCTCCAGGAACTCGTGGATGATGCCGAATTTCAGCGCAGAGATGGCGTGGTTGTTCCCGGTGCCGGCCTGCACCTGCGCAATCTGCCGGGTCCAACGGCCACGAGGCAAAGTAAGGTGGCTGGTGTCAGGGAAGGCAGATGGCACCTGCACCGCTTTCCAGCAGCATCCAGTGGCTATACAAACGCAGGTGGCTGCACTCTCTCCACTCCGCACCTGCCTGTTTTTGAAAAACACCGGCACCCCCTGCCCTTTCAGGTGCTTGTAAATCTCTTCGTCCAGGCCTACAACCAAGTAGTTCTTGACGCCGGCTCTTTGAACACACTGCAGGTAGCATTCCCGCAGAGCATCACAATTTTAGCCAAACTTCAGCCCTGGCAGACAAAGAAATCCAAAGACAAAAGCCCGTGGACATAGACCAGAAGACATCTGAAGATATGGACAAAGAAAGAGAGGAGCAGCGGGAGCGAGTGCTTGACGGCCAGGGTGAGCGAGCACCTTGACCCAGGTGGTGAGCATCCCCTCGCGCACGAGGTTGTAGTCAGATATCGCTATCAACACCTCCTTTGACGGTGCGACGGTCTGCAGCACCTGCAGAAGATCAGCCTTGGAGTGTGCCGCGGACAGCCCCGCTGCCGACGCGCCCCCGCGCGCTGACTGTACCGCCGGCCGGACGATTTGAGTGGGTTCGGGCCGCAGCTCCCGGGCGGACCCCGCCTCGCTACTGTGACGCCCGGCAGTAGCCACGTCGCGCACGGACGGCTGGGTTCCGCTGTAGTACGACGGATTCTGGGAAATGTAGTAGCGCTCCGCGATGATGAAGCCGGCCACCAGGCCCATCCAGAACGCCGCCCAGCTCAGGCGCTGCCGGGTCCGCCTGTCCTGGTGTTTGGCATACTTGTTATCCGCGCTTTCGTCCCCCCGTGGCGACTGCATGCCGAATAGCGCCAAGCAACAGCTGCCGAAGGCCTCGGTCTTATATATGTTGGAGATATCTATGAAATATCCCCGAGGCACTAGGCGAGCCCTCGTGTAGTGCTCGGCAAGCCCGTGATAGCGCGTCAACTTCACGTCAGGCCACTAACTAACGCCTGACGTCGCCGTGTAACCCGCGATGTCGCCGGCCCTCCAGGAGGAGACCTTTCTACAGTGGCGCGCAGGGTCCGCCGGCCCCGCCCGGCCCCGCCCGCGATAGTCCCGTACGAATATATTTATTTAAAAATATTGCGCTGAATATATAGCTAGGAGGTGTACACATACACCTCCTCCATACCACACACACACACACACACACACACAGCGCACCTGTGTGTGTATGTGTGTAAACATGAAACCTAAATAACACATGCATGTGTGTACATATACAGGTATCAGGGTAGTATATAACATAGTTTACTTGTCATACAGCAGGCCACAAAAGTATGCATGTTTTAAGGAGTGATTTCGCTTGGGTGGCGTCTAGTCGATAAACGCACGCAAAGCTATGCCGTTGCGGTCGTTGCGGGGAAACTGCTCAAGAAAAGGCGTGCAAATGGTGCGCCAGAGTCAGTGCGACGGTGTGCAGTGCGCGCGCGTCACATCATGTCATTTCGCAACATATGCGTGAAACATGTGTTGGAAAACGGGGTAGGTGGTGGTCGGTTTGCTATTGAGAGCACGGCACGCTGGCAGTTCAAAATAAAGAATGGGTATTCCTCCCATTGTCGTCGAGATACATTGCTAGCCACCTACCCCGTGCTGCTCGGCGCGTTTAGCGTCTTATGGTCATCAGGTAGCGGGTTGCATGCGACATTATTCTCAAACCGGTTGTCTGCGATGCAAAGATAAGTAATCGTCTTGCAATCACGCGGAAATGCATAACAATTCGCCGTAATTTGTCACAACTAAAAAATAAATGGCCCACTAGAAAACAGTTGGGGGTGGCTTTTGTAGCCCGCTCATTGTTAGCACACCATTCGTCCGGCAAAACGGCGGAAATCTATATTGCATGTCAAAAAATACTCCTTATTCTACCATGGCATGCAAGCAGCAGGCCAACAAACTCATTGTGGGTGGGAGGCATGTCAAAGGCATGGAATGTGCCACTCAACGCAAGCTACCATGCGCGAGGACCTATTGGATGCGGATCCACGTCGCCGCGTCGATCCCGTCGTTATTCGTCGGCTACTCCCATTTGGTCGTGTGCGGTGGCATGTGCTACACCGACATGCGCGCGGACATGTGCGCTAGTGTCGTGAAATTGTTGTTGATGGGGGCGAGCCCGCGCTGAGCCCATGGTGCGGGTGGTATAAGAATGCCCATGCTGTGGAATTGAAAGCTCTTTATTATTATGTGCACATTACACCTACCCAGCGAGGCGCAGCCAGCGGCGTTTATCTTGCACCTTGGAAAATTGTGGCATGGCACATTTTGGAGAATTGTCTGCATTATTGGCACACTATCATGGAAATGCCCATGCATTCCAACGGAAGCATGCATTGATTGGTCAAACTTGCTTGCGCGTCATACGTGCCATGCATCATATGTCCACCCACCACCGAGAGCGCGCGTGCAAATGTGACGGACTGTAGCTACACCGCGAAGGTAACATGTTGCTCCCAATCATGTGCGTTGGCCGTGTTTCAGTGGTTCTAGCTTTGTGCCAAGCAAGCAACTACTACGCCATTGCCGAAACAAAATCACAATTGCGATAACCGGACGAATAAGCCGTTGCCTCCTTGGCGTAGGTGGCTTGCATGCACTGAAGGGCGAGGCTTCATGGGCCCGTAGCCCCATGGTTTGGGCACCAAATAAGCGAGGATACCCGCGATTTCCGTGTGCAAATAAAGACTTATGTGGAGTGGTATAGAGAAATTCTGAAGTGCCAGCTCCATATAGTTGCTAATACATTATTAGTCTCTAGATATATACTGTACACGGGTGCCGATCCGACCATTATTAGGACCAAAAGCCTTTTTTGCTCTGCTCGTCCTATTTGCACGCAATGCTAGAGAATGTACGTAATCATCGGAATGATATCGTGATGTTTTCGTCTGAAATGAGACCAATAAGGACACTACGATCTTAATTGTGTGTTCTTGCATGTACTCTGATAGGCACATGTATACGATAGCGGCATGCAATATACCGCGACAGCAATTGCAGACGTGTAGTCTCCATTTGCTATATTATTGATATTAGCGACGAAATAATATTAATATTATGACGAGGGTGTCCGAAACGCCGCCGGAATGCTTCGCTTTGTGCCTATGTGCCTAGTGCCTTATTTGTGCGCTTTCGTCGTCTCCGAGTTTGGCTCGCTGGCCCCGCTGCACGCTGAGGACTGCGCTACGAAGACTGCGGACCTGTGCGCTCCGAAACACGACATCCAAAGATACTCCTTTTGGGGCGGCAAGCGCCAGTCATCCTGCTTGAGGTACTCGTTCGTCATGTCGGTGCTCATGTGAAAGAGTTCAGGCACTCGGCTGTCCAGTCCAACGGCCTCGTAACAAGACTCTGCTTGCTGCAGTAGCTCTCGCACCGCGAGGTAGTCGTCCTCGTCACTCACGGATTTCGCTCCGACACGGCCGCTCTGGTTGGGCTAGCTCTAGCAAGTCGGGGCGCTCTGCGGCTCCCCCGCGGCCTGTCGGCTGTCCCGTGATGCGCTGCCTGGAACCATAGCCATGTACTCCGTCTCCGTCAACAACACGGTCGCGAGCCGCCGTCACTTGAGCTAACGTTGTTGCAAGCTCGCGCAGCAATGTAGATTGGGCCTTCATGTCTGCTTGTAGCGATTCGAGCGTCGGCCCAAAGGCGGGTTCTTCTCCATCTGACATGATGACGCACGGATCTACGGATGAGAATTTCACACACGGGTGGTGAGCCGGGTGTGGTCTTGAACAACCTGGGGCGACTTTGCTCGCAGCAGGTTGCCAGACAGTTATAACGTCGCTGCGTGTAACGCAGCGAAATTGGAAGATGGCAGGCTCAGCTGTTGGGGCTGCTTTTATGTCTTCTCGTGCTGCACCCCAAAAAGGGCGCGACGACAGGTGCCTACTAACCCGTACCACTGAGCAGCACAGTAGCCGGAAAAGCTGTTAAATAAGGAGGAAACCCAATAAACAAGTTTAGAACATACCGACCATACGCCGATACAGGTACCGTAGGCAGAGCGACTACGGGTACGGGTATCCCCATATTGATTTGGATTTCAAAGCGCAAGTAACAAGAAACTGCACGAGTAGCCGCTCAGTACAGAACTAGCGAGACGCGTACTGGCGATACTACCCGGTACCTGTTCTGACCGCCCGTAGAAGCCATGCGATACCCGGTACTTACGGTGGTGCAGGTGCCGTGTACCAGCACCCGCGTCGTTCTTATTGCTATCCGCTTCAGAGACGCGCGACTCCCCGAGCGCACGGGCTCGTCACTGCTGGGGGCAGGGAACAACGCGTACACTGAACGACGTGCAAACCTCATTGCCTACGGCGAGGAGCGCACCTGCGGCCGCAGATCTCTGCCTTTCCCGGCGGCCAGCTGGATCTCCCCCTCGCCAGCCCGTATCAGTCAGTGTCCGTCTCCGGCTCCGCCCGCCCTCTACCCCCCAGCAGGTGCGGCAGCGGCCCGCCAAACCCCTGGTCGCACGCACCGTCCGGCGATCTCTGGCGCTAGCAGAGGGCGTGCCTCCAGCGAGGCGAGGAGGATTCTGGATGGGCGTGCTGACAGCATGTGCCCCGAAAACGACTCCTCGTCGGTGCCGGGCGCGGCGGGCCGTGAACCGGGCGGAAGTGGGGGCTCCGCTTAATTCACCCGCGATCGCCATGTGCCCGGGCGTTGCCCCCCCCCCCCCCCCCCCCCCCCCCACTCTCCCGGCGTTGTTTCTTCTAGCAGTAGCCCACGGCATATTTCACAAAAAATGGCGGGCAAGTGGGTTGGCAACGGGGGCCCACCCAGCGCAGCACCAACAGTACATGAAAGGCGCTGCGCTGTGGCGAAACGCTCTGCTGTCATATCTCATAAGGTTTTTTGGCGGCTGGCGCTAGCCGTGTTTCGCCACTGCGTATCTGCACCCCTATATCGACAACTCTGCATAGAGCTCAGCTGAATCAGTGAATTCCACGCTCTTGGGTGCTTGTCCACCTCTGCGCCGATCCTCATGCCAAGCGGGGCTGTGGGGCAGGGAGACACAAACGGCAGCGCAGCAAAGGGGGGAGGCAGCGACGCAGACTGTCTATGCGGCTGCTCCTGCGTTGGCACTGACGAGCGTGTTTCCGCTTGGTCTCCCGTGGGCACTGCCAGGCGGTCGTTGGACTGGCAGAGGTGGGTGCGAGTGCTCGCTCGGCAGTCCAGTGAGACGTCGGTGGTACCAACAGTCAGTCACGATGCAGAAGAAAAAGCCCACGGTGAGGGCCCGGACGCACCAGCACTTGCCCTGGGCCACCTTCCAGCACCCTCTTCCTTATCTCTTTGATTGGCGCCTGGCGGGCATCTGACGCTGCCCCCTGTGGGGCTGCGCAGTTCCGCATCGAGCCGTTCCGGCACAAGCTGGAGATGGACCCCAACTACGCAGGCAATGCCTCCTCTCTCTGCGCGCGCAGCCGGCAGCCGCACACCCACCCCTCCCACCCACCCCCCTCGCGCATGGCCCACCGTCAGCACTGCCGCCGCCGCGTGACAATGACCGCCGCCGGATATGTGTGGATCTTGCAGACAAGACGTGGAAGGTGCTGGAGGACGCCATCCACGAGATCCACAACAAGAACGCCAGCGGGCTCAGCTTTGAGGAGCTGTACAGGTGTGAATGCAGCCGCCAATCCCCACTCAAAATTCGTCACATCTGCTATCTATGTCCATGGGCGCCCTCCGCGCCGTAAGGAGGTGTGTGCTTGAGAATGTTGAGGGTCATCTGATGCCCCCTGTCTTGAGGCTGTACCAATTTCCGTGGGGGCGAGAGAGAGAGAGAGAGAGGGACCTTACATTGAGATGTAGGCAATTAGAGGGCATCACTTCATCCCGATCGGGTAAGCAGCTACAGCCCTACGCGGAGTGTGTACACAAGTTTGGCACCACAGACAGTGTCATGTGGCAGGTACTCAGGGAAACGCGGAAGCCGGTGTGCTGTGCTTGGCAGACGCATCGCGCTTTGAAAACATGGGGCTCTGTGGATCTTATTGCCGAACTTGGACGAGCTCAGTTGTCCATCTCCCGCATCCGCACTCTCCGTGACTCACCATTGCCGCCATCATATAACTCCCCTGCGTCCTGGGTCGGTGTTTCCGCCGGTATTAGTTCGTCTAAATTGCGACTGGAAAACGTGGACACTCTCTTACTGGTGAATTTCTTCGCAGCCTTCCGGCACCGGTAGCCTTCGGTGCGTCAGGACAAGCGCAAGTGCTTGCTGGTACGCGTTACTGGCACCCCGCTAAGCTCGTTGACACCACCCACTCGCCCACATAATCCTTGAATTCGGTGTTTCAGGATAGCAAGGGACCGCCTTCTTATTTATTCTCACATTCGCTGATAGTTTCGGCTCCCATGGCGACAATGCCATTTCGACTCGCGTTGCCGTAATTCCTCAGGCGGTAGAAAGCGGCCATGTACTTGTCACTTGATAAATATAACAGAGCCAATTCCGCCAAAGAGCCCCATTGGCAAACACGGCAAACAACCGATACACAACGGCGTCCGCACGGTTGCCTCAAGAGGCCACCGCGGAGGTGCCGGAGGGCGTTACTGTTGCCAGTTTTGAAGGCCCCTGTGTGGCGGAGAGGTGGACGTTGTCATCACCATTAGTTCTAGAGCGGCATAGTTTGGGCATCTGACCCTGACTCCCAGCCAATTCAACATTGATTTGGTCGGCTTGTCTGTCCGCGAGTTTGTCACCCCCAACACTGCTCTGGCAACCGACTCTGCCCATGAACCCGCCCACACGCATCAGCGCTTATGGGGTGGCCTTGCTGGGGTGCAGGAGCGCGTACAACATGGTGCTGCACAAGTTCGGGGACCGCCTGTACAGCGGCCTGGTGTCCACCATCACGGGGCACCTGCACAAGATCGCCGCGGAGGTCGACGCCTCCCAGGACGAGCAGTTCCTGGCGGAGCTCAACCAGCGCTGGAACGACCACAACAAGTCGATGCAGATGATCCGGGACATCCTGATGGTGCGCTGGCGCCCCCGCCCCCGCACGCAGCGCTGACCCTGCGCCCCTCTCCGTGTGTGAGACATGCTTGCCCGGACGCAGCCGGAGCCTGAGGGGGCTCCTTTGACAGGCAGAGTGACCGATGTGTGCTACCCGCAATTCACATACAGAAATACACACATATATACATACATATAAAGGGGCGCTGACGCAACTATCTTACGCCCTAGTTACAAGCTTCAACTTCGGTGTGCATGTAGCCTATGATATAGCGCTTTCGCTGTAGATTCGCCATAATTTCATCTACTTTTCACCTCTGGCAGGCAGGGTAGGTTCTTTGTTTCAGTATTTCCATTCACGCATCGGCTCGTGCACACACACACACACACACACACACACACACACACACACACACATGTATCTGTCTATCTCTATATATCTATATACATATATGTATATATATAGAGAGAGAGAGAGAGAGAGAGGTGGGGGGGGGGGGGGGGGGGGGGCAAACATGTATCTCTGGATGGTTTCAGGGCGGCGCCTCATCCAGATAGGGTATCCAGCTTGGAGCCTTTCTTGAGGACGAAACAGTTCATGTATGCGCCCTGACACGTACTGGAACACAAAAGGCTGTCCGGTATGGACGTAGGGCTTGCCTGATATGGCAATGTTAGGGTCACGATTGGGGTTGAGGGTTAGGGCTTGTAGGTCTTGCCTGCCAACATGAGGTTTTGGTACCAATGCGTATGCAATCAGCGGTGATTTTCCCAGACGTCGTATTTGTAGATGGGGGTTGCAATTCAGTGTCGCCAGCTGAGCCATGGAGCCCCGACATTTGCGGGATTCAGCTTGGACTGACAAACCTCAAAAGTTTCCACAGCCGAATTCCACCTTTGGACTTTTGATGGAATTACGCCTGGGCTACTCCAATAACGCAATCATCGCAGCGGTGCCCACGGCGCCACAAGGGGCCTGCAACGGAGTGCTCCAGGCCCGCTTCCACCTGAATATCGGCTGACTCGGATACACACACGGAACATAGCGCACCACAACGTTTTATCGGGCTCGCGGGCCCTTACAGCGATTACACGTATCGCAGAGTCGAGTCGGAGCTATAACGATGTTCATTTAACGTATTCTGATAGACTTTCTGAGAAATTAGTTGTTATATCTCTTTGCGCCCCGGGGGAAGAGGGGAGGAGGGGGTGGGGGGGGGTAAACAATGATACTCAGCGAACCCAAAAGAGCGGTAAATGTACATTAATTCAGACATACGAAAAGTCGACAGCCCAGGGACAGTGCCACCCTAGTATAGAGGGCCTGCGCCATGCACCCAATGCTCGGAAACCCTGAGCCCTGTTCACCCACTGGTAGACTGATGTGGATGATGACCCGCCCCCGCCCCCGCAGTACATGGACCGCACCTACGTGCAGCAGCAGCGCAAGGTGCACGTCCACCAGCTGGGGCTGGACCTGTGGCGCGACCACGTGGTGCGGCACGTGTCCATCAGCGCGCGGCTGAAGGGCATCTTGCTGGACTTTGTGAAGCGCGAGCGCAGCGGCGAGCTCATTGACAAGCAGCTGATGCGGGCGACGACCAAGGTGCCGCCCTGCGTCGGATTTTGAACCCTGATAAACCCTGCACGGCATGTCCACCCAAGCGAGCATTTTTTAGGGTTTCAGGCATTTTGTGGCCTGCAGACCTGCCCCAGAGCATTAAAGACTCAAGACCCAAAAACCCTAACCTGACGCGGTGTCGCCTTATGCGCCCCCATCCAGATGCTGGTGGACCTCGGGCACCGGGTGTACGTGGACGACTTTGAGGTCCACTTCCTTGCGGCTGCCTCGGACTTCTACAAGGTGACAGGGCGGCTTGCGGGCGGCTGCGGTGCATGTTTTGCGGCCCAGCCCAGTCGAACCAATAACACCGCGTTCAACTTCCTATCTACACATAGTTTACATAGGTTGTTCTAGACAGCATATGTATATACGTACGTATGTATGTATGTATATGTGTGTATGTGTATGTGTGGGTGCGGGCGCACCTGGAAGAGCCCTTATTGTAAGCCTCAACATGGGCTTGCATGCTACGTATGAGAACACTCATAGTATTGTCTGGCAGGCAGAGCGGGATCGCATCCGCAGCATTCTGATCACCGCGTATGAACTCGTAATCGACCCCAAAACCTACATGTGTATGGAAATATATCAGAAAACGTCACCACACCTCAGCAACTCGGCTTTGATGATGCAGCACAATGCATTACTCTTTGAAACCATGAACCCAATTCAATGATACGGGTGTATGGAGACCCGTGCGTCGAGGGCCGACCGGAACCCAATAACCCTCACACCCAAACTCCCCACAGCCGACCCCCTAAACCCTGCAAGTTGTTTGTTAAACCCTGAAGCAACATCTGAGCATACACCCCAAGGCTCACACATCACACAGGCCGATCTGTGGGTGCACATGGGGGGCAACATATGAACCGCACGAAAGTGGCCCTGCGGGCACCCTGCTGCTGCGCGTCGGTGTACTGACAGCCTCGCGGGCTGGTGGCAGGTCGAGGCCCACGAGTACCTCAGCACGAGCGACTGCCCGGAGTACCTGCGCAAGGCAGAGAAGCGCCTGGCGGAGGAGAGCGAGCGGGTGTCGGCGTACCTGGACTCGTCCACGGAGGCGAAGATCACCGCGGTGGTGGAGACGGAGCTCATCAGTAACCAGGCACCCCCCCCCCCCCCCCCCCCCCCCCGGGGTTTGGCCACTTCCTGAATGCAGCCTCATTCATTTGTCAAGCTTATTTTGGTATCATATTTTATGTTGTATATCTTATATTATGTACTACATCCTTAATATGCACTGTATCCTTACGTTGGGATAGCATTTTATATTGGTATTATATCATATTTTTATTTACATTGTATTATATTGTATGCTGCTGTTACATTACAGTATAATGGTAGTATCTTTTATTGGTATTGCTCCATTGGTCAAGCGTTCATTTTGACCGGACCAGTGGCTTTGTCGCTCCAGATGAAGGTGCTAGTGGAGATGGAGAACTCGGGCCTGGTGGCGCTGCTGCGCGACGACAAGTACGAAGACCTGGCCCGCATGTACACGCTGTTCAAGCGCGAGCACGTGCGCGACGGCCTCAAGTCGGTGCGCGAGATGACGGGCAACTTCATCAAGGACACCGGCAAGCAGCTTGTGATGGAGCCCGAGAGGCAGAAGGACCCCGTGGAGTTTGTGCAGCACCTGCTGGAGCTGAAGGACAAGTTTGACAAGGTCATCCTCAACAGCTTCTGCTCGGACAAGCTGTTCCATAACACACTGAACCAGGTGCGCTGCCCCCCCGGTCAAAAGCTCCGCCTTCTCTAATGGCGCCGGGCTGTGTCGTAAATGATCATTGTTTGGATCACGGGCTGGAGACGTCCGCTGACTGCGTGGTGTTTGCCACTCGCCAGGCGTTCGAGACATTCATCAACCTCAACCCGCGGTCTCCGGAGTTCATATCACTGTTCATGGATGACAAGCTGCGCCGAGGCTTGAAGGTCCGCCCTCCACCCCCCCTCCCCCGTTGATCTCACGGCCATCCTACACTAGAATGCGATCCTTCATCTGTGGATGCTCAGATCGCGAATTTGACCAATGAGGCGAATACATCCTATACTATTCTCAAATTGCTATCTGCGAACGGGTCATGTGATCTGTGTCGCGGCCCACTGTCGGGTCATACGGGAGTCGCGAGAATCAGAGCGCCGGCATCATGCCGCGACCAGCTGCCAGGCATACCCGGACGCCCGCCACAGCAGCCGCCACACCCGCTTGCGACCGTGTCCCGTGGGGCAACGCCGTGCACGGCAGCCTAGCGCACGCGCGTGCTGGTGCGATGGCCGCCAGTGCCGCACGGCCCGCGCGCTGACCGGCTACCGCCTCACGCTCGGCGCTCGCTGACCGGCAACCACGACAACATACGCGGAACATCTATAAACGATCGGCCAACCCCGCACGTTGCTCGTGCGTCTAGCTCGCGTTGGATAGTTGGTTAGGTGGGCGATGGTCTGAGAGCCGGGCGGCGTGAGGCTGGAGAGGGATGCCATGGCGGCGAGCTGCCCCGGCTGGCAGCTGCGAGTCATCGCACCCGCGGAGCGGCGACCGTTACGCCCAGGCCCGCCACAGCCGTGCGATGGGCCAGGGTTCCTCTTAAGCCGTCCGTGGCGGTCGTTAACTCGATCAGTGCAGAGGGTCTTGCGATCTGCGCACCTATTTGTGCTCCAGGAGTCTCTTTTACACAGATGCGCACCTATCTGTGTATTCGCAGATCGCTCCTCAGTGTGCACAGATCGTGAGATGATACGGTAGCCGTAGATCTTGAATATTTCTGTTTTAATGACATCGAACGGCCTCGCCGCATTTGAACCGGTACGGTCACGGGGGCTCAGATCACAGATTGCAGATCGCTATTCTAGTATAGGATGATGGTGGTGGTTCAAGTATTCCTTTTTTGAACATTGTTCAGTGTGTTTTTGACATTCCTTTCTTGATTTTTCTTTTCTTGAATACTTTAGAATTCCTTGCTTGAGCATGGCGTGACGCTGACCCTGACACGACATGGCCAGTGGCTAACGTCCACCCCCGCCCCTGCCTGCCCCTCCTGTCCCCCCAACCCGCTCCAGGGGATGACGGAGGATGACGTGGAGGTCGTCCTGGACAAGGTGATGATGCTGTTCCGGTACCTACAAGAGAAGGACATTTTTGAGAAGTACTACAAGCAGCACCTCGCCAAGCGCCTGCTGTCGGGCCGCACGGCGTCGGACGACGCGGAGCGCCTGCTGCTGGTGAAGCTCAAGACGGAGTGCGGCTACCAGTTCACGAGCAAGCTGGAGAGCATGTTCACGGACATCAAGACCAGCCGGGACACCATGCTGGACTACAAGAAGCAGGCGGGCAAGTCGCTCGACGCCAACGGCATCGACCTGTCTGTGCAGGTGCTGACCACCGGGTCGTGGCCGACCCAGCTGGGCTGCAAGTGCAACCTGCCGGCGGAGCTGGAGGAGTGCTGCGAGCACTTTAAGAAGTTCTATCTGTCGGCCCACTCGGGGCGGAAGCTCAGCTGGCAGACCAACATGGGGACGGCGGACGTCAAGGCCACGTTTGGGGAGAAGAAGCACGAGCTCAGCGTGTCCACGTACCAGATGTGCATCCTGGTGCTGTTCAACGACACCGACTCCATGTCGTACCGGGACATCCAGCAGGCGAGCCCCCCCCCCCCCCCCCCCCCCCCCCCTCTTCATCCCTTGCCTCCCCTTGCCCCCGCCCCTCTTGCCCCCCGATCCACTGCCCCCACAATCGCCCAGGGCTGGCCCTACGTGGCATGTCCTCCCTGTCGGCTTGTCTAATTCGCTGGCCCTGAAATCGCGCGGATAACTCGGATGTGACTGTGTGCTTGATTCTGATGTGTTTTGCGGGTTGTCCTCTTCGCGTTGGTGGTGGTGGTTGGGGGGGGGGGGGGGGGGGGGCGGCATGCCGATTATGCATGAACCGGAGTGAATGCCTGCGGCCCTTACACTCATTACCACCGACTCCAATTCACCCTGATGTGGTAGCAAATACCGGCACAATGGCCCAACACGCCGGCGGCATGCAATGATGACGTAAAAACGGCCCACTTCCAAGTGTGTTGGCACGGCCCCGCAGTCTTGAATTTGATCTATTTGTGCAAATATCTTTTCCCAATTGCCGAAGACACCATAGACCAACATGATCCACCTCCCTTAGCCGCTTTTCCAGTACGCACTCTAAGCAAAGGCCTAATGTGAGGAGGTCACATGTGACCTGTAGCTTCAATAGACATCACCAGTACTGAATAGCTTTACACCGCTTTATTCACGTAGAGAGTATGACGAGTGTATGACGAGTTTTGGCAAACTTCCATTCCCAGTTTATTTATTCGGCGGAACTCAATTTTAAGTACGCAGATTCGTTGTTACCCGGGCAGGATGACGGTCTCAGGCAGTCGGTAGCGTTGAATCCGCAGTCATTTACACCCAAGAGCCGGGCAGTGGTTTTGCCATTCAGAGATGGAGGCCGCGTCTGACGCGCACCCCGCGTCCGCTTGTGGCAACAGGCCACAGAGATCCCGCCGGCGGACTTGAAGCGCAACCTGCAGTCCCTGGCGCTGGTGAAGGGGAAGAATGTGCTGCGGAAGGAGCCCATGGGGCGCGAGATCGGGGACGGCGACGTGTTTTCCTTCAACGACGCCTTTTCGTCCAAGTTTTACAAGGTGAAGGTCGGGACGGTGGCGGCGCAGAAGGAGTCGGAACCGGAGAAGCAGGAGACCAGGCAGAAGGTGGAGGAGGACCGGAAGCCGCAGATCGAGGCCGCGATCGTGCGCATCATGAAGGCCCGGCGGGTGCTGGACCACAACTCCATCATCAGCGAGGTCACGCGGCAGCTCTCGCCGCGCTTCCTGCCCAACCCGGCACTGATAAAGAAGCGGATAGAGAGCCTGATAGAGCGGGAGTTCCTGGAGCGGGACCAGACGGACCGGAAGCTATATCGCTACCTGGCCTGAGCGCGGCTGGGTGGGACGGCTCCAACAGTTCTATATTGTCCTGTAGAGCTGACGGGCCGGTCAATGAACACACCACATGTAAAGGGTGCAAGGCGCGCGGGCTTTGCATTATTGCTCCTGATGAAGAAATCGCCTGGTGTTAGCTGTTGCTAGAGGCTAAACACAGGCAGCAGCTACGTATAGGGGGCCAGATTAATTACCTGGCAATGGATGTGTGAGGTTTGTCGCATCATGGTAGAACTAAGCGTGCTAAATTGTGGCAGCTGACGGTGAGTAGCTACTGTATCGAGCACAAGGCGCGAGTATGGGTGACGCCTACCTTCACCGGTAGTATCCTTAGTCTGATCGGCATAACAAAAAAACCATTATATCATACGACTGCTAGCTGCGAGGTGCACTCGTACCGTATTAATTTTTTGGCGGGGTCTTCGCGTGCATCGCGACGGTATGAAGCAGCACAACTTTTGTGGAACTGTGTATGCCAGTAGGAGAACCGCCGCCGCGCGCGCCCCGCGCCCCGCTAGCGCCACAATCTTAAAAAGCGACGACTACTGCTGCCACCAATATACATATATACATATATATTGTGGATATACACGGATACAGTCCCCCGCCGCCAAAGCAGATGTGGGCGGATGAGCCGCTGTGGCTAGGTCACCCCTAGCTATATGGCGGAGACATGATCCGCCACATGGTGAGATAATGAGAGTGAGGTCTGCAGCTGCAGCGTGTGACTGAGGGCGACAGACCGCCGCACGCTGTTTCGATGTTTTGGACCTAGTTTCGGAGAAAGTAGACATGTTTGGCGACACTAGAGCATGCCAGCACCGGCAGATGCTCACTTCCAAGTGCAGCACAATGCCATTGCAGATGCATAGTATTTCACAGAGACATCGGGTGTCCGCGTGCGCCGGGAGGTGGATGGCATGTTTCAACGGACGGTGCCGGCAGACATGATCGTGTCGCGGAATGAGCTTGAGCTGATCCCGGATAACTGTCTAATTGATGTGCATGCAGCACAAGGGCCTGGCGGTGAGCTTGATGCCGGCAATAATAACATGCCAAGAAAAGTCATGCCAATGATGGGAGTTTTTATGTGGGTAAGGGCATGTTCTACTATATTACTGTCAGACCTAATAAGAGATAGTCGGGGGGGGGGGGGGGGGGGGGGCTATAAAACATAACAATAAATCGGAACTGCCTTACTAGGGAGAAGCCCAGCTCGGTGTTATGGAAAATCCATAGCCCACCGTGGTAACGTTTACGCGCCGCCCTTTTGCGACTACATGCCGCAATGTTGTCCGGGGGAAGATTGCCCGTAGCAGCACTTCGCCATGACGACGCTGTTGGTATCACGTGCTCGTTCGATAACGTGCATGCCATGTTCGCCAACTTCTCGCAATATGGGCGGAGGACATTTTTATGGGGTTTGGGGTACTTACTTCAGTGTGGGGTGATGGCATTAGGCCGCTATTCCGACGAGACCGTGTGTTGCGAACAAACTGCCCGATGACAGCTTGCGGGCGGGCGGGGGGGGGGCGGGGGGAGGGGGGGGGGGGGGGGGGGGGGGGTAACGTACCGGTTGTGAATCAATATAGATATTTGGGTTCGGTCATCAAGTCGGATTTAGGTATGCGGCACATAGTAGACGACCTGGTTAAGAATAAGGGTAAACGAGCCATTGAGGCGCTCGATTCGGTATTAGTCGGTGGACGGGACTTAATTCCCATTAATGTGCGTGTGTCTGTCTTTAAAACACGTATACTACCGATTCTAACTTAGGCTCATCTTCCGAATTAATTTCATGGTTTAGCTGCTGATTTCCTGAAAAATCACAGCGGGAGGGGGGACTTGTGTTCATTCAGGGAACTTGTTCGGTGAACGAAACAGTACATAAAGCGCGAGCTCACAACAACAGATGAGTTAGCGTGCGACCGCGCGCCCTTGCGCGCCGCCACGCACGCTACTGTGAACGCCCCTCTCGGCAAGCAAGGCCGTCGTGTTTGTCCTGACTCCCAATTGGCTCATTTCCCACATCCCGTTCGATTTGCTCAAGCGTTGCCTGAAAGTGTTGAGCAGGCACGAACACGTCAAGATGCGGCAATCCGCTGACGAGGTTGCTTAGGCTCGGCTGCGTTAAGACACACCATCTCGTGATGACACGTTCCGGCTCGAAAAAGCGTACAGTTGTAGGCGCAGATGGGGCAGTCGTTGAGAACTGCGACAACCGTGTCGTGCGAAGCCGCATTGCAGCTCAGCTTTTAGGACTACTTCCGGTTCAACGTGATATCGACTGAGGCTCCGCCGGATGAGGCAGAGGCCGCAGCTGCCCGCAGCTAGAACAACGCGTTCAATCGTCTGTTGTCGGCGGCCAGTTCGCGAACCTTGTTGCCGAACAGTAAGTACTACCGCGCGATCAGCATGACTGCGAACCACCACTTGTACAATGCCATATTCGACTGGATACGGCGCCACAATGCGGGGTGAAAGTCCAACCAGGCCCGGACCAAGGGGGCACAGTTCGTTGCGGGTCTGAGACCGGGAGGGTATGTAAGGAGCGTAGCCACACCAACCTGTAATAATTGTGGTTTACATGCTTTGCACGCTATATGGTCGATTCTCATTGCACTACATCACTCCTATATCACTTGCAGCAATGCGCAGGAGGCATCAACAAAGGGAAACCTTCTTGCATGTTGTCCCAGGGCAGTACTTTACACAATACTGGGCTTCCCTGACAAGCAAAGTGTGCAAGCCGCCAAATCAAAGGGAGGGGACAACTGAACTAACCAGAAAATTAATTCGGAAGAGCCTTACGGGTGTGAAGTATGGGGCATGGATAGATATAGCGGCGCAAATAAATTACAAACCGTACTCAATCAGTGCTTCCATGGCCTAATATTGGGATGGGTAAAAACTCCCCAGGGGTGGCCACTTCACCGATGATGCGGGAATTTGATATTGCGCTCAAAAAGGCTACGGCGCTTGCGGCACAGGCTCGGGCGTTCCTTAAGGCATCCGAATTGAATACATGTATAAGTCATTTAGTAGATCGGCCAAGTCGGGCGCGCCTTAACACGTGGACGTCGGGGATTGTGCGGTGGTTAGATCGACTAGCTAGGGCGAACGTAGGGGCGGCTAGCTGAGGGGGCGCACCTTCCACTTGAGCAGTGAAGGTCACTAGCCGCGCGCGATGCCGCTATACTAGTAAAGGCATCGGTGTGGGCGCGTTTCGAATCGTCGGCAGCGTTAGCATGCACTACTAAAACCGGAGGTATATATGCCCAAGCATTTTATGCGTCAACCCCGTTGCCATCACAGTACCTAACGGTGTGGGTGTCCCCACATGGGTTGTGGCCGGACTGCACAATATGATGATGCAAGTACTCACCCCCCCGAGTATTTCCCAGTGCCCGCCGATTGGCCCAGATTCATGCCATGCCTGAGCGGTTCCTTGGACACTGACCCAGATGTGGCGGAGGTGAATATGAGACTATCGAACATTTGTTGGTAGTGGGGTGCCCACGGTGGAGTATGTATCACCGTCGGTCATAATTTTGGGTAAGTTGTAGTTAGTTCCGGAGTTTAGGGATTTTATTCGGGGTCAGGTTATTGCGTCAACACCAGAGAACTGAATTGCCTTTATTTTGGGCGGGGTCCCCCCCTCCCTTCACGTCGTCCTGGGTTTTAATGGGAATGGGAAAAATTTTCCAGCTATGGCGTACGTTGGGCCCTCCCTCACATAGCTTTTTTGTTGCACATGTATCGCACTCCCGAAATGCTTTGCTCCGCGGGATGGGGCTTGCTCCAACTCGCATCACTTGAATGGGCCGACCCCCAAACGGGTAGGGCGGACCTTTCGTGGTCAGTGCCGGGTTTTTATTTATTTATGGCCGTGTTGTAGACATGTAGACAGTGATCTAAGAGTGTTGGAAATTCTATCACTGGCCCGGAATTTCTCTCGCAGAATGCTCCGGCAATTTGCTTGCTGTTGACTATCACGGAGCGTCGCGCCTAGCCAGGCCAGGGATTTCCGTAAATGGATACCCTGTAGCTGCCCAAACGGCCGTCTTAGAGACGCCGCAGGGGTTCCAATGGTGCCAGTCCTGTCACGGGGGCGAGAAAAACAAAAGGATCGGCTACGTTGCAATTATAACGTTAAAATAATGACGTCCCAGCGCTGGCGGCGCGCCCTGAGGGATGGGGCGAGTCGACGCTCACTGATTCGCATCGCCGCGATTGGCGCTCACTTTTCGCGGAAAGCAGTAGCTGCCGCCACGGAGGACAAGTAGCGGCAAGCGCACGGACGAGAGAGCGGGAAGGCAGAAGCGTGTTTCCAGACACGCGGTAGGAAGGGGCGCAAGTAGTGCTCACGCAGCGACGAGAGGTGTACGCGGGCAGCGAAATCAGCCAGGCGCAACAAGCGCAATCGCGGTCTTCGTCCGCCAGTCTCCGAATCACCCAGTGGGCGCGCAGCTGGAGGCCGCCAGCCATGCGTTTCGCGCCCTGCACGAGCGCTGTTCGCAGACTCGCGGCGAGCCTGCCCGCTCGTCGGGCTGGCAGCGTTACACACGATGGCCCGTGGCCTCGCCGCTGCCGGCCAGTACTCGGCGGCGCGGAGGCTCCCCTGTGCGGGGTGACACCGCGACGACCGCAGTCGGACATGCGTAGAAGGCCCGACACGGTGGGGAGCCTTCGCCTCTCGGCCCCGCTTCTTAATTTGGGAGGTCCTGCATTTCCAGATCGAGTAATGGACCAAGTGATCCCGTGTTCCTTAGCGGACCCCCCCCCCCCCCCCCCCCCCCCCCCCCCCCTCCTTTGATGGGTGTGACGCGCCTTCGCAGTTCGTCATGGCGGCGGCGCATTCTACCCGAGCGGCGCCCCTGCAGGAGTTTTTGGCGACAGGTGGTCGCCTCACCCAGGCCGCTCACTTGGCATGGGAACAGGTAATCCTTACTATTTGAGAGTTGCGTGCCCCTGAGGACTTTTAGGATTCAGTAGCAAGGCAAGGCTTCGCACGAGTGGCTGGCAGTTTCCTGTCAGGGACACCTACCAATGGCAAAGTTTGGCCCAACATACTTGGTAGTGTAAGTATGGTACCAATGGCTTCATTCTGCAGTTCTGTTGCATGCACCCCTCAGATGATTCGGCCTGGAGACACGGTTGTGGACGCAACTTGTGGCAATGGACACGACACTGTGTTTCTAGCGCGGCTGGTAGGGCAAAGTGGATGCGTGTATGGCTTTGATGTCCAGGTATGTTCACACACTCGGGACGTACTGCTTTCAACTGCTTCCTTTCGCCAAGGCAAGTAGGTATAACTTGCCGGAAGCATCGTCACCGCACTTGCCCATAAACCATGCCCTACATCCGAATCTTGCATAGGACGCAGCCATCGCCTCCACCACCAAGCGTGTCAATGAGATGGTGCCCGCGGAGTCGAGGCCACGGTTGCACCTCATCAAAGGCTGCCACTCCACCATGTCCACGCACGTCCCCGAGGCCAAGCTTGTCTGCTTCAATCTTGGGTACCTGCCTTCCGCGGACAAGTCGGTCACGACACAGACAGCGTCCACTCTAGAGGCGATCAAGGTGACGTCCCACATGGCCGTGATCCATAGGCCGTACCACCCATCCGCATTGTGCGTTGCAAAACCAACAACATCAGTCATTGGATGATCTAGAGGGTTAACTATGTGGACGATGTTGTTGGTTTTGCAACGCACAATGTAGAGCGCGCGCCAGCTTGTGGTGCCCGGAGGTGCCATATCGATTCTGTGCTACACCGGCCATCCCTGGAGGAATGGACGAGTACACTGCAGTGGTTGAACTGATCGAAGGTCGTGCACTTTGGCGGTCCCAATGATGAACATGTTGTGCGGCCTCACGAGGGATTTGTTGGTTGAATTCTTGGTGGTCACAGCATGACGGCGCTTAACACACGCACGTGTGTGCACTGCAGGGTTCCCCACGCAAGACTGGATTGTGACCGAGCACCGCATGGTCAACCGCCCAAGTGCCCCAATCCTACAGCTGCTCTGGAAGAAGAATAAATGGGAGGGCCACTTCATGGACCCCTAGAATTGCGCCCTCACACACTGAGAATATGTATGTGCGCAGCGCAGCGCCGCATTTTTTGTCCAGCAGTGAGCATTCACTCGCCGCCATCGTCGCCCATCGCTTGATCACGCCTTGACCCTACACAGTTGTACACATGATGCAGTAGAAGATTCGTTAGTCCGTGCAGCATGTATACCATACCAAAAAACTTCGTCACAACACGGTGATATATTGCAGTGGCTGGCGGCTGCATAAAGCAAGGGGCGCACCCGCCTCACGAACCTGATGCTTCCCGGGTGACCACGGATACCACGCAGATGCTCTGCGCCCCCATCTCTTGTCTTGAGCGCTCGGCCGGCTTTGGACTGTTTACATTCTCGGTGACTTGTCCAGACGGTGATGTAACCTCCGCGGGCCTGTCCGTACACGAAACATTTCGTTTTTTTGGAAGACACACGGCAATCGTCTGTCAAACCGCACCCATGATCTATGTGCTAGTCACCCAGATCATTTGATAGATTCATCTGTATAAAGAGCATCAAAGGGGGGCGCACCTGGGATCTCTGTCCTCAAGCGACCACGACTGCGTGAGCATCTTTCTTCCCGTGATGGACATTTGCCTGAACCCTGAACGACCATCCAGAGTAAAGTACATGTAAACAAGCTGTTTCACCCAGCGTTTCATGCATGCTCCCCGGAACGTGGTTGGCAGGAGAATGCCCGCAGTTGAGGGGCGACGTCGCAATGAAGCATGATACGACATGACGTGACATGGTCATGTCGTAGGCCATAAACCGCTTACCGCGAGCTGGCCGTTGCGAGTCGGCGGCCTTCACCATACGCCCATCCCGGAACACGTGCGAGGGCTCCATCTCTTCCGCGCCCGGCAAGTGCGACAACACTGTCGACGCGCGATACGGAATGAGGCGATTGTGAGACAGTCCATACGGCAGCGACGCCGTGTGCGGCCCCCCGCCGTCCGAGGCGCCGCCGGGAAAGTCGCGCGACTGCACCGGCTTGCGAGGGACGACGAAGCCGTGCGCGGTGATGGTGCTCGGGATGGAGCGCACGAGGCTGCCGGCACTCGGCCTCCCGCCCCGCCGGTCGCCGCCTGGTTTCGTGGACGAGAAGAGCGCGCGGGTCCTCGGCTGAGCGCTGGCGGCGCGCCCAGGCAGCCGCTGGCTTGCGGCCGCTCGCTCGCCGTTCGTCGCCGTGGCGGACTTTGGTGGGAGGCGCCGCCTCCCGGGTGCCGACAGCGTGGCGCGGCTGCGGTGCTCCTTCTCAGCGGCCTCCTCACCCTCCATCCACCCCTCAGGGATGCTCGGCTCAGAGTTCACGAACGACAAGGACTTCATCATCTCAAGCGCGGTGTCGCTGCCCTCTTCTGAAATCGGGCTCGGCTCCACCCCGCCAGAAAATGATGCCTCTGGGCCGGCCACGCCATTGGCCCGCTCCGACCCCCGGCTCTCATTCCCAGCAGGAGAAGACGCGCCAGTAAGCCAACCAGAGGGCGGACGACCCTGAGTACTCCCGTCACCACGCTGCTTCGGGGATGCTGACATTGGCCGAGCACGCGCGGCGGGATTGGCACCATCAACCCCATCGGCGCCGGGGGGCGGCGAAGCGCTCTGCCAGGTCGGCGCCCGGTGCTCTGCCAGTGAGGAGGCTACGGCGAAGTCCAGAGCGTGCGCCTCACTGCCAAGGCCGCCGGGTGACTGGGGCCGCATGTGGCTGGAGGGCGATGCTGGCGGGGTCTCCCCATAGCGCAGCACCGGTGACGCACCGCTGCTCCCGCCAAACTGCGACCGATGCGCCGGGCTGGACGGGCCGAGAGAGTGGAGGCTGAGGTCATGCGGCAAGCATACATAAAAACGTCTAGTTCCTTTGATGGATCGGCCGAATTTTGTCATCGGTATTGCAGATGGTTGCATTTTATCTACATTGTAACTCTCTCCATCAGTTGCAACCACAGACATCCGCTGGATACTGAGTGCATCCCGCATTGGATGGAGCGATATACTCATCATTCTATATGAAGAAACATCTCTCTTTCTCACCCCCCCCCCCCCCCACACACACACACGTCCGATTGTTTCGTGTAGCTACAGGGTAGCTGTTCATATGTCAAGCAATATATACATGATGTGTATATATCATACATGCATATTGGAATGCGATGGGGATGCGATGCAGTGCTAGCCCAGTTTCTGCTACCAATGCCCACGTGCTGTCAGCTTGAAGCGTGTCATACTGCTACCCATATGGGGCATGGCGATGCTGCGTGCTTGGCTAATCTCTGTTACCCCCCCCCCCCCCCCCCCCCACCCTCCTCTCTTTCTATTCGTGCAATAGTGCCCCCATGCATGCAAGATGCGTTGAGGAAAAACCGATAAACACTACAGAGACATCAACCCCCCTTATCCAATCCCTCATTTGCTGCCACCACCTGGTCCATCACTACCACGGCAGCCACCAAGACCAACGGGTCTATGCTTGAGAAAGGGGGGGGGGGGGGGGGGGGGGGCTACCTATGCTGGCCAGCATGCCGAGTTGCGCCACCGCTTGTCATAATGGTCCCCGGCGATGTGCGGTGGCCGGGGGACCGGGGCTGCTCCCTGCTCGGTGCATCCACGCGCTCCTCAGCCGCCCCTGCTTTGGCAGGTCCTCCCAATCCTGCAGCTCGCAGGGAGTGCTGCGCCCGCACCATCGACCCCTTCATGATGTGCCCCTTGAAGCCGCCGACGGCGCTTGATGGGCGCTGGCCGGGTGCGCAAGTGGATGCAAAGGCAAGCATGGGCAGGAGCGGGATCAGAGCTGACTACCTAAGGATCTTATCTTGGTACGCATGTTGTGGCATCATCCAATGCATTGACTCTCATACATACATATTTTATATAACATGTATGACAACAGCCAACAGTCGATGAAATCACTTTGGATGGGGGGGCACCTTGTCGGATGCTCGCCTTCTGCTGCGCTCCCCACACAGCATGCATCGGGTCAGCAGCAGCGCCTAACATCCAAGATAGCCTAAGGGGTTGGGGCTGCTGAGACACGGCAAGATTGTTGAGAAGTGTGGGTAGGCAACCTGGCCGCCACAGGTGCTTTTCGTACCTCGAGCTCGGCCTCCCAGCCCCACCGCTGCGGTTGAATGAGGCGCCCGCCTGCTGCAGCTGGCCCGACAGCGGTCTTGCCGGCTGCTGCCCGTATATGCTGGTCGAGTGCCTGCCGTGCGGGCTGCCCACCGCCCGTCCCTGCCCCTCCGCCGGGGCAGCCCTCCCGCTCGAGCTGCATTCATGGCCGGCAACAGCGCGCTCTGTGCCGCCTCTGCCACCCGCCTCCCTACCGTAGGCCTTGCTGCGCTGCTTCACGGGCACAGGCGCCGAGCCCTCGAAGGGCGACAGCATGCCGCTGGCAGTATACACCGCGGCGCTGTGCCCCGGCCTCGTGGGGGCGCCCTCCTCCAGCGCTCGTCCGGGCAGAAAGCGGGCATGGGCATTGCCGGAGGGGGAAGAGAAGGCGCCGCTCGGCGACTTGCCGGGTGCGCCGATGGGCCTGCTCTCATAGGTGACCATCGCGATGATTGATGATGGCGAAAAGCAGCCGCCGTCACCCGGAGGCAGCGACTATTTGCGCCTGCGGGCAGTTGTCGTGTGTGGGGGTGGTGTGAGCCCAGCTTATTTATGATCCGCTTCCTATCCGCCGCATGCCGCTACGCGTTGTGTGCGCCTGTTGGAGCGCGCGCGCTCTGCTCCGAACTATGGGATACCCTGCACGCGGCCACGCGCAGTGACGAAACTACTGTAGCAGTGCAGCGGATCAGCGCAGTAGTACAGCAGGAATAGCGTCGCGCCATACATAGTAGCGACTACCCTCGTCCCCGTGCGCGCGGGACGAGTAGCAGTCGACAAGTGTATTTATATTTATTTCCTGATCGCCTTTTGCAGCTACCCTCACCTGTAGCTCATGTACCTGTATCCCCTGGATATTGACTAAATTTATTTCTACATACTGGTACTTCCACTATCACAAATACGTAGCGCGATACTTGGACTATCGGTTTATATCGGTAAATAGCAATGATATAAGCCCTATTGTGTACATATATGACACTCTTCCTGATGATCGTAGTACCCGGAGTAGACCACCACCACTACCCTACTGTGATTACATGTGCTAGATGCAACATTCAAGAAATCCACAGGAATCCAGAAGGAAATCCAGAAGGAAATCCAGCACTACTACTCTACTGCTTGTACCTATTGATAGTACATAGAGTAGTACAGCAGCCGCCGCGTATATATATAGTAGTCTAGGTCATGATGCGGTACCCGGTATATACAGCAGCCCAATAATTGATGTCCCGACGAAGAAAGAGACGGAGAGGGAGTGATTCATATTGGCCTTCGAAGCAGGGAGCCTTCTTCGGTGGTGCAGATTATTTGAAAGGAAACTAGGTAGAGGTGGCTGAAGAGCATCATAAACTAATGTGCAGCACAGTAGCACGTCCAGTGCTATGGAGGAGAGGTGGGCAAGACTAGGTGGATTCGTTCCCTTGGCAAATCGCGTGGGGTCCCGCACGGTGCGCTGGCTAGTGCAAGCGGTCCTGGGACTGCCAGCGGCCAGCAGAAACAAGGTGGGCGACGATGGTGACGATCGTGTCTTCTATCTGGGGTTTTACATATGCGAGAGGAAAGTCCCTGCGGATCACGAGTTAATAACAACGTCACGAGAACCACCTGGATATATCGGCAAGTTCTCGTCGTTTGTTTGCATTTTTGGCCATAACCCTTCTATCCGAGAAAGCTCGGCATTATGCCTTGTGTGTTGGGAAGGCCTAGCTAGTAGTAGCGTATGTAGATTGGTTGTTCTCCGCTGCTAGAGCCATCGGCATTCGGCTCATCACCGTTGTGTACAAATCCTGCCCTCACAATCTGACGAGGTGGCAAAGGTCACTTGAATGCTGGGCATCATGCACACAGCTGTGGTCTACCCGCACATGCGAACCAGCCGATATGCAGGGGCCTGGCGCAGGAATGCATAGCTTCTTCGCTGACAACGAAAGTGCTGCACTTGGGCTGGCCTTAGAAGGATGGCATGCAATGGGCCCAGCCGACTCTGTGTGGTTGCATGGAGTCGGGCCGTAAGACAGATAGCCTCCGGCGCTGCCCTGGGACTATCGAAAGGCTGCAGTGTTGCAACATTTATGTGATTGCGGTTGGCTTGCGCGGATAGAGAGCGACAGTGCAGTGGTATGCAGGCATTGTGATCATGACATCGTAGTAACCAATCTCGCAATGTCCAAATCTTGACAGGTGTGGCGCGTGTACCCTGCTCATCAATGCTTCATCGATTGCTGGCGCCCCTCAAAGAATGCCCTCGGTCACCCGCAGCCCCTGGCCCACCTCCAGCTCAGCCGCCGCTTTGCGCAGGGCGTCTTGCACCTGCGCAGGATGGAGGCCATCTGCCGTGAGTCGCCAAGCCTTGCAGCCCAAACCACCTCATGCAAGGGTGAAGGCCTGGGGGGGGGGGGGGGGGGGGGGGGGGCGAGGCAGCCATGCCGCCCGCACCTTCTTCTGGTTCTCCTCCAGGATGTTCTTCACCTCCCGGCGCTGCCGCATGTCCTCCGCCAGCCGGCGCCGCTCCTTGAGCAGCAGCGCCTTGCGCTCCGCGTCGATGGTCTGCTTCACCTTCATCTCCAGCCGTGCGCGCTCCTCCATGAGCTTCGCCTCCACGCGCGCCTGGATGGCCGGCGAGGCCAGCTGCTCCTCCACGCGCCGGCACACCTCCTCCTCCACCTTCTGAGCCTCTGCCAGGGCCCAGCTCCCTGGCTCCTCGTCTGACCGCGCGCCATCCTCGCCACCGTCGTCGGGTGAGTCATTGCCGGTGCGCTTGGTCTTTCGGTATCGCCTCCTCCCCCTGCGGCAACAACCCCGCCCCAAGTGACAGCTTCATCGCGGCATTGCAGACGTAGTTTACATGTTGGTGGTGGTAGATTTATGAGTTTGGCGGTGGTAGGAAAATTAGGGGGAAAGGGAGGGAAGGGGGGGGGGGGGGGGGGGGAGCGGAGTTGCCATGAATGACCGCTGAGTAACATCGCAAGCGCGTACTTTGCCTTCTTCGGCTGGCGCTCCCGCGACTCGCTCCGCGAGCGACGCTCGCTGGACCGACTCCGACTCCGGCTGCGGCTGCGGCTGCGGCTACGGTGCCGCGTGCCGCGCTCTGTGCTCGAGTCCCGGCTGCGCCCCCGGCCGCCCCCGCGCAGCCGCAGCGCTGCGCACGCCTCGGCCAGCATCCCTCGTCTCCGTGGAACTGGTGAGAGCTACGGAGAAACAGATGGGGAAAACGACCCAGCCGTCACCAACTGATAGACGTTCGCTTCGCGGAGGTGCGGGTGCGTATAGGCGCAGGCTGGGTGCTGCTAGCTAGATGCTACTTGGCAGGGGGCGTAAATCTTGAGGCCGCAGCGCTGAACTGGTATGCGCCGCGCATGATAATGCATCATCATCATCATGCGCATCATCATCATCATCAGGGTGCGTTATCCTTGCCCGTGTTCGTCGCTACTGTGCCGCCGCCCCGCTGTCCATCGCGTTCATTGTTCCCCCGATTGTTCCGCGCCGCCGGGGTAATTATTGATTGATCATTGACGATATATTAATATAAGGATTATTTCGATCATTATTTATATTGATGCGATTACATAGTACCCGTAGGGGCGCTACAGTGGGGCTTATCAATTACCGGGCTGAGGAATAACAGCGCCATGTAGAAAATCCTTCGGCAGGTAGCACCCGGTATGTAGCGACCATTTACAGTAACTGATGATGCTGCAACTCACGGGGTGATTGGGGTACTGGTACCGTATACAGTATTATTGTCGCCGCCAGTCGCGCCTCTATAATTATTGTTGCTGCCGCCACTATGCTGCTGCACGCCATCGTCAGTGGCAACACGCCCAGTTCCTAAACGTCGTCTGGCTTTGCGCAGAGCCGCTGAGCAGTAGCAGCTCATCCCGCACCTGTCTCCTATATTCTACAGCAGCCCCAGCTACCGTGGCTTCGTCACTGACACTGGTACCACAATTGACAGCGCAGTCTCGAGCTGACGGGACGCGCGGCACTTCAGAAGCGGCACACATACCGACTATATGCGCCGCGCAGGATAATTCATCATCATCATCAGGGTGCGTTATCCTTGCCCGTGGTCGCTACTGTGCCGCCGCCCCGCTGTCCATCGCGTTCATTGTTCCCCCGATTGTTCCGCGCCGAGGTGATGATTGATTGATGATTGACGATTAAGGATTATTATGATCATTAATATCGATTTCACCGGGGCGCTGTAGTGGGGCTAATGAATTACCGGGCTGAGGAATAACAGCGCCATATATAAAACCTTTGGCAGGTAGCGCCCGGTAGGTAGCGACCATTTGCAGGAAATGATTCTGCAACTCACGGGGCACTAATTACATCACGGGGTACTACTTACATGAGCTAGCAGCAGACGGCGATATCGGAAATCACCAAAATAAAAGGCAATCAGAAAGGTCCTCTACAGCGACACTGTATATTATAGTATCACGGGGTACTGGTACCGCAGTATGTTATTGTCGCCGCCAGTCGCGCCGCTAGATAATTATTGTTGCTGCCGCCACTATTCTGCTGCGCGCCATCATCAATGGCAACACGCCGCCCAGTTCCTTAACGTCGTCTGGCTTTCCGCAGAGCTGCTGAGCAGTAGCAGCTCATCCCGCATCTGTCTCCTATCTTTTACAGCAGCCCCAGCTACCGTGGCTTCGTCACTGACACTGATACCACAATTGGCAGCAGAATATCGAGCTGACGGCACGCGCGGCACTTCAGAAGCGGCACACATACCGACTACCGGCACTTGCCAATTCGGCAATTCCCAATATGGCCATGACGCCGGGTGTTGCCGCCGCGGGTGGCATGCCGCGCCTGTTTCAGCCTTTTCGCCCCGAGCGGTGCTCCCAGCCTGCAAGCCGTGTTGGACGGGCAGGCGCGTCGTCTGTTGGGGTACGTAGATCAGGCAGAAACCGGAGCAGGTGCGTGAGTGCGTGCGCCTTTCCTCGTTGTCGCACTTTGCACAACAGAATTGGGAACTTCAAATTGGGCTGTTTTTTTCTAGTTTTCGGGCAGGCGCGGCAGCCCTCCGGCTGATGTCCCTGGCGTCGCCTTACCGCAGGGTGCCCTTGGGCCGCGGGAAAACCGCTGCCAGAGCTGTGCCACATGCTGGGCCCCCGGCCAGGCTCGCTGAGGCATCCGAGTCTGAAGTGAAACCGGAGACGTTCGGGGTGGCTTCACAGGTACGATCGCACCGGTTACCCCTGTGCCATTTCTCCTCCTCCCATAGATGGAGTGGAGAGAGGACGTATAATTCATAACTAGATACACGAACTATGTGTCTTAATGTATCTTAATATGCGGTTCTATAGCGACTATGTATAATAAGCATTCCTTCCCTGTGTATCACTGCTTGCTTTTATATGATTGCCGATCTGTCCACGCATCCCTCACGTCGATGCACACGCACGCTGCCCGCGTGAGCAGATCGCTGCGCGCCTGGGCGCTGCGGTGTGTAGCGCTGCGCTGCTGCTCGGCTCGGTGCCGCCGGTGGCACATGCCGTGACCGAGAACCAGCTCGTGTTCCTGGAGGTACCCCCCTCCCCCCACTGCAGCCCAGAAGCACGCCCCTGCTACTACCTTTGCGGCCCATCAGCGAACCCCATCCTGTCCCTTGGCAGCACAATGGGTCCCACGCCTGGTGGTGCTCTCTGACTCGGGGCTATGGGCTAGGCTTGGCGCGCCGTGGACCGCGCTTATGTGGACAAGACGTTCAATGGGAACAACTGGTTCAAGGTCCGGGAGCAGACCCTGAAGAAGGCAATCCCCCCCCCCCCCCCCCCCCCCCCCCCCCTCTTTCCGCATGTCGGCATCTCCCCCTCCCTCCAAACGGCACGTCGCATGCCGTCGGTGAGGCGATTGTCTTCCACTCCTGACGCCCAGCCCGGTGCCCTCTGTGCGCTTGGCTCGCAGGTCGACATGCCCAGCAGGCCAGCCGCCTACGACGCCATCCGCGACGTGCTCCGCCTCCTGGACGACCCCTTCACCCGCTTCCTGGACCCCGAGCAGTTCCGGGCGCTCAGCAGCGGCACCAAGGGCGCCGTGACCGGTGCGGCGCTGGCCTTGCCATCCGCCTTTTTATCAACACGCGAGTGGCGGCATGAAGGCCAGCGGCATTGACCGTCTTGCTGACTGGTGCTTGCGGGGGCGGCAGGGGTTGGCCTGGAGGTGGGCTACGATGCGAACGAGGGCGCGGACAGCCGGCTCGTTGTGGTGGCGCCCTCTGACGGAGGCCCAGCGGACAGGTGCGGAACGCCACGCCAACGGACCCGGGGGGGGGGGGGGGGGGGGGGGCTGTTCCCAGCAGCGGCCTGCCGGCGCTTTTACCCTAATTTGATGGCGATGTCTACACTTTGATGGCTCATGTATTTATGTGCAATCGCCCAGAGTGGTGATAAGCCTTCAGTTGGCACATTTAGGCTACGTTGGCGTGAGTACGTTGGCGGCTTGCCTCTGCGGTGTGAGCGGGACTCCACGTAGGGCTAGTGGGACTCCACGTAGGGTTTGGTGCAGTGTTACTGGTTGGATGTTACAATGAACATATGGTGGGGGTCATAGTAAAGTTTTGTACTCACGCAAACAGTCACAGAAGGGCCACAATGACCCCTATTGGCGCATTACGCACGGTGCGCACATGCCGGGATGCGCTAGCTGGCGCATGTTGGGGCGTGTGTGTCTTGACTGGCACATGATGGCGGTCCCAGGGCGGGCATCCGGCCGAAGGACGTCATTCTGTCCATCGACGGGAAGGACACCAAGAGCCTCACGCTGTACCAGGCCGCGGAGCTGCTGCAGGTGAAGCGCCCCGCCCCCCGCGTGCGCTGGCACTAGCGTCTCCCCCCCCCCCCCCCCCCCCCTCCTCATTCCCCCCCATGGAGCAGGTTAGTGTTCTTTGCACTTAAAGAAGGTTAAGAATAGGATAGGATGAAGTGGAATCTTGACCTATCCTAAGGGTCACTATACCTATATGTGATGTGCAGACGTGTCCAGAGAATCGCTATACATAAATATAAATATATACATATATATAAATATGTATATATATATATATCAATACATATGTATATATATGTATACATACAGACATACATACATTATATATACACACACATATATATTATACGTATATACTTACCGTTTACCCTTCAGAGGGCTGCACGCTGTGCACTTTGATTTGTGGGCCCTATGCGGGTTCGTTCAGCCGGCCTGACAGCCGGCCTGCTTCGCCCAGGAATAAAGTTGTAAGGAGTTTCAAAATTCAAATGTATACTTGCCCGCTTATTTCAGTGTAGCTTTGCCTTGAAGAACCGGGCAGGCTGGAATTTGCCACATGGGCATTGGCGGAGGGTTCCAAGGGGACTTCTCAGCAATAAATAGCGATGCCCTTGGATGGTTGTTTTGGGCGCCGACACGTCCACCGGCCGTGTGGTGCATGTTTCCCTCAGAGACTGTCCTCCAAAGGTTGCGGCGGTGGCGGTGGTGGTGGCGGTGGGCGAGGCTCTGACCACCGCCGGGCGATGGGTGCCGTGCTTCTGCAGGGTGCAGAGGGGAGCAGCGTGGAGCTGTCAGTCCAGCACGGGGAACGCGGCCCCTTGCAGACTGTGACGCTGCAGCGCGCCGTGATCAAGCTCAACCCGGTGTCGTACGGCATGTGCGGGCCGGTGTCGGCCAGCGTGGGCGGCGCGGCGGACAAGCTCGGCTACATTAAGGTGTCCACCTTCAATAAGAACACGTTTGAAGCGACGCAGCAGGCGCTTCTGAAGCTCAAGGTGCGCCTGGGGTTCCGCAGCAGCCACAAGCGCCGTCCCCGGGCTGGACATGGGAGCGGACGAGCGCTTCTTTGCCGCCCTCTCTCCCGCTCATCTCACCAAACAGTGCATGCATACGCCTGTACCGGCAGGAGCAAGGCGCGGAGCGCTACGTGCTGGACGTCCGCAACAACGGCGGGGGGCTCTTCCCGGCCGGCGTCCAAGTGGCCAAGCTCTTCATCAGAGCCGGCGACATCGTGCTGATCGCCGACAGCCAGGGCATTCGCGACTCTTACTCCGCGGACCTCACCGCCATCGAGGACAAGAAGCCCATGGCGGTGCGTAGGGCGTTGTTGTGCGCCATGCAGCCCTCGCTGTATATACCTGGCCACGCTCTGGGTCCGCAAATAGATTACATATCTATATCTATAATATATATATATATATATATATGTACATGTGTGTATATAAGTGTATATACATGTACATAATGTGTTATATCATGTACATATCGTAATGTACTAATATTTCTATTTATTTATTGACCTCCTTAAAAGAGAGATAGATAGAGAGGCTATATTTATTTCAAAGATTCATTAGAATGCACCACGAATATGGTACGGAATCTCCAACTGGTGCTGCAAAACAGGTCCTTATTTTTCTGACACACAAACCAAATTAATTGTTACATGGAGGTCTGAAGCTGCCTGCGTGTTGGCGCTCACCCGGGGCTGTATGTTGTGGTTGCCGCGCAGGTGCTGGTCAACAAGGGGACAGCCAGCGCGGCGGAGGTCCTGACCGGGGCGCTGCAAGACAACGGGCGCGCCACCGTCGTCGGCGAGAAGACGTTCGGGAAGGGCATCATCCAGACGGTGGTGCCGCTCAGCGACGGGTCAGCAGTGGCGGTCACGGCGGCGGCCTACCAGACGCCCAACGAAGTCAGCATCAACAAGGTACCCACCCAAGCGCTCAAACGCCGCACACTGAGCCCTATCACGTGAACGACGTACCACTCCCAGTACTTTACCTCTATTTTCTGCGCCAACACAATATATCGTGACTTGCTACGTTGCCCGCATTGTGCGCCACCTCCTACCTATAGCATAGTGGCTGTGACCATTCTCGACATTGCAACATCAATCTGCGCGTAATGCTTAATTGCAACTCGGCAGAGAGAAGGTGACGCAGTGAGTGTTTTTGTTTGCCACAGATTGGCATCACTCCGGATCTTCCTCTGCCCGATGACGTCCCCACCAACCCTGAGGCGTTCTGCAAGCTGGTTGAGAGCAGCGCTGCGCCCCGACTGTATAGGTAGCGCGCATCAAGCAGCGTTGCGTGTATCACGTGATAGCAATTTTGGCAGCAAGCTTCCATTGAACAGCGAATCAAATCCTGACGGGCTTCTTCAATGTCTCTTGTCCAGCACCTTGTACAGCCGCATTGTCCCGGCTCACCCAGCCTTTGCAGCATAGTGCACTGGATGCAGCATCAGGAATTGTGCTCCCAACGCGTGTCGCACGTGCAGCCTTATTAGCCGTGGTCAAATATTGCTTGGAGTACAAGTAGCAAGAATATCTATTCAAATTTCCTGGTTCTCAATGAATAATTCGAATGAAGAACTGTGGCATAGAGTGTTGTGAAAAGGATGTTTTCCATGTAGACGAAGGTAGCCCGATGAACAACTGACTGACCATACATAGTCCGCCTATCAGCTGAGTAAACTACAGACCGCTGTTGGTATATTGTTCGCGAGGGCCTTTGGCGGTACAGGTAAATTCCTCAGTTTTACGTAGAGCTGTATATCTTAGGATCTATGTATGGCAGTTAGCGGCTGTTGCTGCATGCTGCTGGCATTTACTACGCGGGCAGCGCGAACATGTATCTACGTCAATAATAATTACCCTTCACACATCTTACATTACCTGTTTGTTCTACCCTTACTGTATATGTCGTGATGACAGCGATGTATGCGGCTGCTCAGTTATAACTGCATAGTATATACAGTGTTTTAGTATTTGTTAATATCCGCATAAATATCCGTAAGCATCAAGCAGCAATAAATATTGATAATCTTTATATGCCGGTTTGGTACCAGCGGCGGACGTGACATATACAGCAGCGCGTTTCCACGGTTCATCGTCTAGGCCTTCATGGTACCCTAGGATCATGGTACCCATACGTCCATGACGCGATCCAAGGTGCTAGCAGCACGCCAGCATTTCGTGCTTGTGTGCTCCCCTTTCTCTTATTCTTCTTGCCCCCCCCCCCCCCCCTCCCCCCAACCGTTATTGGCGCTACATTTAGCGCCTTTCCTAGTATGTCCATTGTGTAACGTCGTAGTGTGAGCATCCTCCCCATTTGTGCAAGACGGCAGTAGCATTTTTGGCGGGCGCCGCGGTAATAGGTAGACAGAAGTCCCCAACCACGTGGTGATGGTACGCCGTTTGCGCTATACAAAAGCGCATACTGCCAGCAGGCGGCAGCAAAAACTAGAGGTATTATTTGACGCATCTTGCAGCATCAGTACATATAATGTATGACTACTAATATAATCTCATCTACTTTCTACTCCATGTACATTGTTGTTGGAGCTATGCGCACGCAAGCCACGCACCATGCTCATCATATGCTCCGAAACCATCTCAATCACCAGATAAAACGCATGTTGTCGATTCCGGCCCACTATTGCACGAACAGTATACCCGCATGGCATGTTTATTTGTGTGAGTTACACTAGGCGCTATATGAGTGGTAACGAAGGACGATAACATGTGCTTGAAGCGATATATAAACAGAATAACGCCATGTTGGGGCACACGAGGCTGAGCAAGAGCAAATTTCATCTGCCAGCATTTCGACATAATGTTGTGGATTGTAGCTGACACTACTCGTGCAGCAGAAGAACGGAGCGCACGGGCCAAATTCTGACGGAACTCAGCCGGCGACTATTCACCTATGTAGTTCCGTAGAGCAGGAGCTGTGCAAGCTCGCAATATATAGCCGCATTGACATATGGCCGAGCCGTGAGGGGATGGAGACGTCCTATTGGCAGCCATGAGCACCCCAAACACATATACCAACGCCCATAAAGGCGACGGACGAAGGCTCTAAAGCAACCCGTGCACTCAACCATAGAAAGGCTAAAAGCGATGGACATGTTGCACGGGTTAACTGGCAGGAAGCATCGTCATTCGATTGCTTATGCTTCCGCTCACCCTTAGTGGCAACGGCAGCATGCTCATTCCGATGTGCATTGACGTTGGCCCATGTATTGCATAGTCAGTGAAGGTAAAAATCATGTGGTGCTCATTCAGTCCAGTCCAACCCAATGATTCAACAACACACCCGCCGGACGCGTGGAATCGGCCAGTCGGATACAGCCCCACGCAGCCTCAAAAACCACTTATAGTCGCTGTCCATCACACCATCGGTCCGTTGCGATGTCAGTCCAAAGGAGCACAAGGCGCTTGGGTATTTCGTGCTTGTAGGGAAGAAGCCAAAATGTAGAAGTTCCCTGGTCGATTCGACCATCTGAACCTGGAACTTAATATGATTGGGGCGCGCGCTCATGGGTAGAGTGAGTGACTACAAATGTGCAAGTCGGCGGCTCGAGACCGGGCGCCGGGCCGTGAGAGCTTAGTCGTCACTGCATATTCCTACCGCAATACTGTCTCATCTCGTAGTACAGACGCAGTGATGATTCGGTACTAAGGTACGTCACGAATTGAATGTGGACGTGAAAAATGGGCCGACGCGCGGATATAGGTTGGCTGGTCCCAACGCTCGCCTAGGCGATCGGGATTACGGGTACTGGTACTTGCTTGTTCGCCACATGACATGGGAGCAGTTGCAAGCGGAGGGGGCAGAGTGGAGGGAGCTGACCTGGCAGGTCAAGGCGTCTCGCAGCTTTGTAAAGGGAATCGTGGACAAGGCCTATAAGTACGTGCCCGTGCTGCAACAAGATGATCCGCAAGTATGGCGATGATGTTTCCCCAAAGAAGACCAAGAACGGGCTGAGGGAATTTGCAAGGCTCCATGCTGCGCATAGATTTATCTCGAATTGTTTTGCAGCGTTTACATATGTATTTCAAATATGTTTCATGCTGATTGGTAATACTATGTTGCTGAATGATTGTTTATAACTATATGCACATTGCATGTACCTCAAGCTCCCACTGCTACACATCGGAGCCAAGCGTAAGATATCTGATCTCCTGCACATCAACCTCCGCAGCACGGTGGGGTTGTAATACAGTACGGTCCAGCGCCGCTGTGCCACCCCAGAGGACATGCGGGCGTTGCGGTAGTGGATGTTCGACGAGCTCGGAATCACAGTCAACAGCAAGAAGAGACAAACAAGATGCTGTCTTTATTGGCCAGAAGAAGGAGTCCTCGGCGCATAGTGCGTCAAGCTGATCGCCCAGTACGACAAGGCGCTGGAGCACGTCAAGGAGACTTACCCGACGGTGAGCGCCCCTGATGATGTGCAGGCGCATACCACCTGGGAGATTTGGAAGCAGCTATGGGAGATTGTTGTTGGAGCCCATGGACCCAACGCGCGCACGTGGCACCGCCCAAGTGCCACCTCTGCATTTGCGGGAGACTCGCGCACATGTCAAGCAAGTCAAGCAAGTGGCAGAGAAATTCGTGCATGCATTTGTCAATGCTGCAGGTGAGAATGACGCTGCCACCGTGTACTGCCACATTCTGCGGTGCCATATCCCCGATTACATCATGTGGTATGGCGACCTGATGAAGTATGACTGCAGCGGGTCTGAGCACGCTCACTCCGTCACAAAGACTGCCTACCGGAGGGGCACTGCTAGGCACCGCCCAGAGTTCAGAGTAGGGGAGGTCTTTGGCTACATGAAAATTCATGAAAGCCACCAACATGAGCTGCCCACACCAGAGCGGCCGAAGCGGGGCCCGCAGGGCAAGAAGCGCGGTGCGCCCACGTAGAGCGCCCCCCCCCCCCCCCCCCCCCCCCCCCCTCCCCAGGGCACCAAACGGGCTGCGCCCACGAGAGCCGCAGCACCGCAGCCCCCTCTCCCCATAGAACCATATTGTAATAGTTTTTCGTGACATTTGCGATCCAAAGTTTCAGAGATGTAGGGAAAATATTATAGCGCACGGCTAGCGCCTAGCCGCCGCCTTCTTGTCATCGAGCATTTCATTTCCCTCACGCACTCTCTTGCGCTGCTCTCTCTAAAGGCGGGCATGGGCATCCCTAAGCATGCTGACATCCCTCAGCATGCTGGGGGACTCGGTGTTGCTAACACCGCCGTACTTGCCTACTGTAGTTCCATCGGCACGCCCGAGCTTCCGACCGTCTGATTGCCTTGGGGTGGGAGAGCCAGCGGGGGTGGCTGCCGGCGTAACCTCTTCATGCGCCACGTTGCGCCTGTACAACGGTATCTCCGCGGACATCAACAGGTCCGCCTCCGGCGCTCCAGCATCATAATGCTTCTTCCAACAGCGCCGGAGGCCCGCCTTCAGCTTGGCCTCAATGGCTGTCCGCGGCTTGGCCTACTCAGGTGGCGGCATGCGGGGCCACTTGATGTTCGTCTGGAAGTCCTGCGGCCAGTCCCTCTGCCCAGACATGACGGGGGGAAGGGTGACGACATTGTACAGTCACCACTTTCATGGTGTACAACTTTGTCACCTTCACATACTCTGAATAGAGCACGGAGAGAGTGAGCGGGGGGACTGGGGCGCGGATAGTCCCAGCCGGTGCGAATAGAAGAAGAATTGCCCGAAGCAACGCGACGAGAAGTCCGCCTGCCCGAGGAACCGCTCCAGCTCCTCGCATGTGAAAATAACGAAGCCTCGGAGGGTGGAGCTCGCCGACGAGGGCTCGTACTTCTTCATGCCCTCCCGGTAGGCGAGGGCCTCCAGAACGCCGACGCCAGTGACATGCCACTCGATGTATTTGCCGGAGATGCCGCCCTTGGCACCGACTAGGCCCTTGAAGACCTTGTAGCGCACCACGGTCTTCTCCGCCTCGACGTCCTGGGGAATGAAGCGGCTGATGGTGTCCTGCTTGCACGACCGGCAGAGCGTGCCGGCCGGTATCCTGAAGAGCGGGCGGGGGCGGCAACAGAAAATAGAATGGCATGTAGCGACTACGACTGGCATTACGAGTTAATTGTAATCATCAACCACCCAACCCCGCCGCCATCGGTTAAGCACGTGGCGGCACTCACTTGTAGAGCATGCCGGTGGACTGCCCACCATCGACGTCCGTGATATTGAAGGCCTCCGCCTCGGCGAGGCAGGGCAAGCAGTAAGCGGCCCCGCGTACGACGGTGCCGTGCTTGACGAGACGCCCCGGGGCCGCCAAGACGCGTCCGGTAGTCGGGGGCAGCTCCAAATCGTCCTCTTCGTCGCTCCCCTCATACTCCCACTCCGACCCACTACCCACCATCTGAGGGCAGGTTAAGGAGCCTGGTGCCGTCGTGGTTCGGGTAGCGGGGGTTGGTCCGGGCTACGCGGCCGGGTTGGCTGCGGGTGGGTGCCGCGCCCCCGCCGGTGCCATCCTCCCACTCGCGCCCTGCCACAGAAATACCCATCCACGGAAACGCGACTAAGGGATTGTAAAACACACTAGGAGAGAATCCCCCAGGCATTGGTGCGAAGTTGAGGGATGAGGGTGGGTGGGCGTGCGCGCACTGTACAGGGTCGTGAGGGTGGCCACGAAGATGCCGAACTGCTTGGCCCCTGAGGCCAAAGCAGCCGCGCCAGGCAGCCGAAAGTCCCGTTTTGGGTCCATTGCCCCCCTGCGGGGGCCGGTGCTTCGGTTGGTTGCGGGGCGGTGCGTGGCTGTGATTGAGAATGTGGCAGGTAGGGTGACGAGTGGCTGAGTTGGCTTGTACATGGCGCTGTGCCGCACCCGCACGCGTGCAGCTGAGTGGGCGAAAAACGGCATTTTGGACATAACATATTCGGGCATTTTTTGCACTACGGTATGGGTTACCGCGGGAAGCGGTGTTTCTTGCGGAGCTAAGCATTTCGGGAATTCGATACATGTGCAACAAAAAGTCAATGTGAGGGAGGGCGCGACGCCATAGCTGGAAAAATTCCCATTCCTAGTAGAATCCATGGCGCAGTGAAGGGAGGGGGGACTAAATAAATAAGGCAATTAAGTCATCAGGTGTTGACGCAATAACCTGACTACGAATAAAATCCCTAAACTCCGAAACTAACAACCCAAAATTATGACAGTGAACCCCCCCCCCCCCCCCCCCCCCGCGCTGGCACCCCATCAACATATGTTTGATATTATCACATTCACCTCCGCCACTACATGCATGGCAGTGTTCAAGGAACTGCTCAAGCATGGCATGAATCCGGGCCAATCGGCGGGCAAAGAGAAATACTCGGGTGCGTAATTGTATCATAATGTGCAGCCCGGCCATAACCCCCGTGGGAACACCCACACCGTATTGTGGTAACGGGTTTGACGCATAAGACGCATGGACATATATACCATGGGCGCTAGTGCGTGGTAACGCTGCCAACGATTCACAACGCGCCCACACCGATCCCTTTACTAGTTGAGCGGCATCGCGCGCGACTAGGGACCTCCACTCAAGCGGAAGATGCGCCCCCTCAGGTAGCCCTACGTTCGCCCTACTAGCTGGTCGATCTAACACCGCACAACCCCCGACGTCCACGTGTTAGGGCGCGCCCGATTTCGCTGTTCGTCTACTAAATGGGTTATACATGTTTTCAATAAGTCGGATGCTTTAAGGATGAACGCCCGAGCCCGTGCCGCAGCGGCCGTAGCCTCTATGGGCGCAATATCCAATTCCTGCATCATCGGTGCAGTGGCCGCCCCAGGGGGTTTTTACCCACCCCAACAAGGCACCGCGAGCACGGATTGAGTACGGTTTGTAATTTATTTGCGCCGCTAGTTCTATCCATACCCTACTATACTTCACACCCGTAAGTTAGAACCGGTAGTACACAGGTTTTTGACACACACGAACATTAATTATGGAATTATGTCCCGTCCACCGACTAATACCGAATCAAGCGCCTCGATGGCGCATTTATACCCTTCTCAACCCGGTCGTCCACAAAATGCCGCATACCTAAATCCGAGTATGACCGTACCCAAATATATTTACATGAGCTAGCAGCAGAAGGCGATACCTGAAATCACCAAAGAAAAGGACAATCAGAAATAAGGTCCTCAAATACCGTACCCAAATACCTATATTCATTTACAACCGGTACTCGTTCCCCCCCAAGCTGCCATCGGGCAGCTTTTTTCGCGTGACGCGGTCTCGTCGGGATGTAGGGTCGGCCTGATGCCATCTCCCCAAACCCCATAAATTCGTCCTCCGCCCATTGCGAGAAGTGGGCGAACATGGCGGCAGCAGGTTGATATAGTCGCTATCTTTTTGGTAATACAGGGAGAGCGTCAAGAGAGTGCACGGAAAGTAGTCGCTACTGGGGAAGGTTGATATCGAACGACCCTGTGATTTGCTGTTACGACTGCTGTCTTTTAATTCACACAGTACTCGTACGAGTAGTCGTGGCTATACGAGAGCTATTTTACATACATACAGCGTGCCCGGTAAACCCGAAAATATATCCGTACATCATCAGCTCACGTGTCACCGCCGCGCGTGTCACCGCCATCGCCGCCAGCAACGGCTCGCCGATCGGCCATCGCTCACTTGACCGCCGGGGGGCAGCCCCCTCCATACACAACAGACGGAGACGCCCTGGCGAACGGTCAGACACAAGGTCCACACTACTCGCCGCCTTCAGCTGGGCTCCGATTTATGTTCCTGCGAATCATGGCTGCCACTACATACTTGCACACGGCGCCCGCCGCGAGAGCTGCGCCAGGTGGAGCTGCGCACGCCTCTGCGCAGGTGGCTAGGCGTGGCATCCGCGCCCTCTCCCCATACCGCACCCCGAAGAGCGCCGGTGACCTCCTCGCCCTTTCCCTGCCCCTCCTTGCACCCCTCTGCCACCTCCCGTGCCGCTTGTGATGCCAAATGATCATTTCGTGGCGTGCATCTTCTCGGCTTTGTGCCTGCGTATCTTAGACTTGAACGGGCAGCCCACTCGACCTAATTCCAACTGATGCGAGGCTTTTACCGACTCAATACCTTGTTGGGGCGCGACCAGCTGTGCGCGCAGTGAGCACACATGTGAAGGCATCGCACGAGTCTCAGGAGGTGCCCCGTCCCGACGGCGCCCACCTCACCCGCCGCACCATGCTGCAAGTCGCGGCCCTCGCCCCGCAGCTGGCCTCCGCAGCCCGCGCAGGTGAACACATGCTTTACACCCCCAACAGCGCACATCGCCCGGCCCTCCCTGCTTGCCGTTGGAGTGGCGACAACGCACGCACAGTTGTACGCTGTTTTTGCTGCGATTTCTGGCCGCTGCTGAGTAGACCTGCGGGGCTGTGCGCGCCCTGCTGCCCTGCTTTGCCCGCTGTTCAGATGAAGTCCCGCTGACTGTAGTGAGCGATGGCACGGATGACTTCAGCATTGCGATTCCGAAAGGTGCGGGGGTGATATTCTGTGCATGCCACAGGCGGTTAACAGCATTCTGCCTGTGACCTGCCGAAGTCACAGCGTCGGTCTCAGTGTGCTGAGGCACCGAGGCTGCACATGCACCACCATCATGGCCATGCTGCGCCTCGGCGGTAATCGTAAAAGTGAAAAAAACGCAAATGTCTGTTACTGTTGATGTCGTGCTGCAAGCATATGGGGCGTCACAGGCAGCGCTATAGGGGACGTGTGCCTTCAGGGTCCTCACCGTGATCTCGTGTTGATGCATTCACACCGCAGATTGGTCTTCCGGCGAGGGCAACCTGGAGGCCGCCAACGCGATGGCTGCGAGCCGGAGAGCGTTGGCATGGTCCGCCCACCACCCTATCCACTTCCTCTGCCTCCCCGCCCCATCTCTCCACGCCAGCTGTGCTAAATAAGTACTTGGGAATTGGGTAGCTCCATTTGGAGGCGGGTTGGCGAAACGTCACCTCATCACGCGACAACTTCCCCCTCACTTCCCCTTTTAAACAACGCAAGAGTGGTCGAGTCCCGTTTCAGACGTATGCGGGGCGATCAAGTGCACTTAAGTGGCAAGGGAACGTGGAGCAAAGGAAGCAACGCAACAATGGCCGGGTGACATGCGGGTTAGTGACATTTCATACCCGACCTGAGGCGGTTGATGTCGGCATGCGCAGGTTCCCCGGGGGCAACCCGGAGCCGGTGAACATCACGCTTGTCATCACCAACAGCTCGCCGGATTTCACCAAGCTGGGCTCCTTTGGGACGGCAGAGGACTTCGGGACCAACCTCGTCAACTCCATGGACCGGTCGTACCTCAAGAGGGCGCCCAAATGGGCGAGGAGGGACGTGAAGGACGAGGACATTCAGGTGAGGGGCATTGTGAAAGCGCCGCGTGCGGTTCACACTCGCTATACGCCCCGGCGTACGCCCCTTCTCTCATGTGTTTTAAAACTCGGAATAAATAGATGGCGGCCGTCTCGGGAACAGACAGCAATGTCAATGCCCCCGTGTATGTCACACTTTGGGTTCGCCGTTTATTATTGTTGTTGACCTTACTCAAACATGCGATTCACTCAATACACATCTCTTCATCTGATATATGTATTATACCTACCTAATACCTACATATCATGTCCATTATCATATCTATCCGATTATCTACATCATTTTTGGCATCAATCAGAATGCACCAGAAGCATACAATGGATCCCCCGACACGATGATGGTACGGAACGACCCATTAGTTGACCCGCGAACTCAAATAGAAATGTTGGGGCATTTTCTCAACTGCCATTGTTTGAGCCCCTGCCGCCTGGTTTGGTGTGGTATCCAGACGGCGCATCTGATCAAGACGGGCACGCTGAAGGACAGCTACAAGATCGAGTACACCGTGCAGAACGCCAACGTGCAGAAGTACCTGTTCAGCCTCGTGTCGCTGGGCTTCAACGGGCGCTACAACCGCGTGTACACCATCACCGCGCAGTGCCCCGAGGCGCAGGCGGACGAGTTCCGGGCGCTGTTCGAGGCGGTGTTCAAGAGCTTCACTTTCCCCGCCGTGAAATACTGACCGTGCCCACTGTTGGCATCGATACTTGTCATCGGCATTTCGGCCCCCGGTTGTGTAATTGTAACGCTTTCAGCGCAGCATTCCTTTCGTTCGCCCTCCGCCACATTGGACTGCAGCGCGCAGCGGCAGACGCATGAGGTGGGTCTGACATCACCTTGCGGGTGTGTCCCGAGTTCCATGCCGGTGGGAGCCAATCAGGACCCGTGTAGGTGTAAGTGGGGTCATCGCTCCACCAAGATCAGACGGCGCGACAGGGCTGTGGGTGGCGCAACACAGCACCTTAACCGTATGTAGCTTCCTTGCTCTATGAGGGTGATATAGGCCGACCGCCGTTCGTGTCGAGGAGTTCCGGCCGCCGTTTGAGGGCTACACATACCTCATCATAAAATACCAATCGTGCCCAGCGCCGTCATGCCAACTCGTCTTCAACGCGTACCCCCTCCCCTTCCCCAATATGTGATGTAATTTGAGCGCTCGCAGCGGATCATTCCTTGCGTACACCCGCCACGAATGTGAATTGCACAGTCACCACATCCGCAAAAGTGACCCCCTCCCCCTGCGGCCCAACAGTGAAGGGCGGTGTAACACATGGGATGCTGACAACAAAGGCGGTCGATCGGGACCCCCCATGCGCGGCAAACATCAACCCACATGCTAAGGAACGTGCGCAGATCGGCGCTAGCGTACACAGCATCAGCACGCACGTCTTACACAATTATAAGGTCAGTGGGGTAGGGTGGGGCGGGACCGCTTAGAAGCTGTCCCAGAAGTCGCCGGCGGAGCGATCCTGGTTGGCAAAGCCGGCGCCCGAGGAGTGGATGCCGCACGAGTCGCCAGAGCCAAGGCGGTCGTAGCTGCTAAAGTTCTCGGCGTACTCGCCAAACACGCGGCGGCGCAGGTTGTAGTCAAAGGTGCGGAACCACATCTTGAAGCCGCCCTTGATGCCGACGATGTTCTCGTAGCCGTCCTCGTACATGGTCTCCAGCGCGTCGATGGCGTGGGTGCGGCCGTCCATGTCGGCGACCATGATCTTGGTCTCCTTGTTGGGCACCTTCTTGCGGAACTCCTCCAGCCAGTTCTCGTTGATGGTGGTGTCGATCTCCATCTTGCCGTCCACAAAGCGCTTCTTGTCAAACGCCCACGGCACGTGCACCGAGTCCCGGACGGCGCCGATGTCGCGCAGGCGCGCCGACCGGATGTCCAGCCAGATGTACCCCGCCTCCTTCCACAGAACCTGCGGCACAGCACCAATGCCAACCCCCTCACTTCAGCCACATCCAACAAAGCCACATACACACTTTCCAAATGCAGACGCACGTCGACACCCACATCAAGTGCATCCGCATCATCGACCAACAGGATCCCTGCACACCAACAACGCTTCCGAAAGATGGATGGAAATACTCGTGTCTCAGCCCCCGCAATTGCCTGCACGCCCCGCTACCGCAGGTGCCCGTGTGCATGCGCACCCCTGTGCGCCGCTTGAACGACGTCAGAGCACAGGATGGCAGACATTTGTCCCACTACACGACACTCACTGGATAATCATCGGATCTGCGGCTGAACTATGTATCCCAATCCATACATGAGTATGGAGGGCGACCTGCGGGGTTGAATGATGCTCCAGCCCCGATAGTTTCATGCAGATGGTAGTGTCTCCCTCCCTCTCAGTCTGCCCAATGTAAATACCACCTACTGCCACCTCCTCACACAGCTGCCACTGGTACCTCCTAATCATTGCCGATGCAGGAGCCGCGTCATCGGCCTGCATGTCGCTGTCATAACCCGGCGGCTGTGGATGTGGAGGCAAGGGCGAGCGGGCCGGCCGCGCACCATCGCCTCCTCCACGTTGGCGACGCCCTCGTCCGGGAACTTGGCGAGCGTCTCCGCGATGAAGTCCTTGTTGGGCCACTGCTTGAGCGTGGGGTCCTCCTCCTCAAACTCAGGCATCTCAAAGTCCATGGCCACGCGTGTCAGAGTGGAGTCGCGCCGGCAGGTCTTGCCAGTGGGGTGCGGCACCTGGCGCTGGCGATGGCGAGGGGCCGGAGCGGCGCGAGCGGAGGGGCGAGCCGGGCGCGCGGCGGCGGCGGAGCCGACGCCGGCGACGGAAGCGCAGGTGCGGAGGGAGGTGGCAGCCATATTGGCGGAAAAAAGCAAACAAACAGGGGCTTCCGACAATGTTGTCAGAGGGGTTCCGCGGCTGCGTTGGGTGTTGTGAGCGCTCGCCAAATTCTGCCAACTCAGATGGGAGTCGGTGGGGAATTCGCCTGGCTGGGCTTGCTTCGCGATCCTTCCGCACGATGCTGCGCTAGGGCGGCGGTGGGCTTTCGACCGTCACCCTTGTCGGGCGATCGGATTTACGGCGGAATTTGTGGCTTGAGCGGATAACGGGATAAGTGCTGGCCTGTTCATGGTCTAAGAAAGCGTTATCAACACGGACACGGATGATCATATCGATGTAAACTACACGAATTAAAACACATAGATGTATGGGATACGAGGATTTGAAACGGTGCACAGCTGGCGCGTGCCTGGCGCCTTACCGCCTACCGTCGTACCTTGTATTTGTAGGCGGCAAGTTGTGAGTACAACAGTACCAGGAACGGTAGTTTATGTCAAAATAGTGTACACTGCGAAAGTAGCCTACAAATTGCATGTCATACACGATACGAGATACTGCATACAGGTACACAGCTCCAGTATTCGCGTACAGTATTACTCGCGCGCCGCTGCCGCATCGCCTCGTCAGCTCATCAGCCGGCGGGCAATCGAATGCGATGCTGTGGGGCTTATCATCAAAAGCCGTCGCGCGGCAGGCCGTTCGCCCCCTCCGCCCAGTCCGCCCAAACAGGCGTCCAATACAAAGCGCGCGGGCGCGCAGGAACGACAGTTCATGTTGGCTGGTTTTTTAACTTTTTGGTTACAGGGAGAGCATGTTGGCTGGTTCGTCCGTCGCCCGATCAACTTCCGCAGTCAGCATCGGCAGATATGATGCATTGCTCGTGGTCGCGCGAAAATGAGTGTTCGCGTCGTGCGCTGTGACGGCCTGCCTGCAAGCTTCTCCCCTGCCTGCCGTGCCTCGCGTCGGAACACCGTCAAGCCACCGCCAGGTACAAGGTGTAAAGCAGGGGATAGACAGTAAGTAAAAAAAGTTAAAAAAAGTCAGCGGGGACCCGACCGGGACGGATCCCAGTCACCGCCATGTTGACCCTGCAAGTCGGCCCCAAGCCGACCGCGACCGCGTGCAGAGGGACGGGGCGGCGCGTTGGACGCCGCCGCCGCACTCGCTGCACCGCGGTCAGGAGCAACACGCCCCTCTCCGACACCGGCAGCACGTCTGGGCACGGAGGGAGCGGAAAGGGCCGGGCGAGCCCATCACCCGTCGCCAGCAGCAGGCGGGCGGCTCTGCAGGCGGGTGCGGCGCTGCTGCTGTCCGCGCCGTTGTCGCTGCCGGCCAAGGTAGGGCCGTGCCTGCTCGCTTGCGGCACGGCCAGGCACTCGGAACGCTACCTTTGGCTGTGTCCTGGGCCTTCTCCCTCTCGCCTCTCAGCCCTGATGCTTTCGACAGACAAACCCAGGGAGCGCTGGAGGCTGATGCTGGCGGTGATTCCGATGCCGATGCGCGTCGCTGATTCCTGTTCGCTCACCGCTGGATAGGCCAGTTACGCACCAGCAGCGGTAGATCGGGCATGGGAGGCTTTCGGGGGCGGGCCCGGCGACCTCTACTTTCCGGAGGTTTTCCTTGGTGAGTGGACCGTCAACTCCACACTCGTGTCCCTGGAGACGCCGCTCGGGGAGGATTTCGTCCCCAACATGAAGGTATCCCCACTGGGCGGCCTTGCTCTGGATCCCCTGCCCCTACTGGTGACTGCCAGCAGCGGTAGGGCAGCCGCATGCTGCCCTGCGGGGCCTCCCTTGTGTGAAGCTCATTGAGACGAGGTGGGTGGGCAATACTGCGCAGGTCGTCCAGAGGGCAAAGCAGGAGGATCTGAACAACACCATCAGCTACGCGTCGATGTTTGTGATGAACAGCGACGGTAAGGTTGTGTTTGATCGGAAATACAACACTGCCGCGCTGCTCAAGTGCGTATCCCCTCCCCCCCCCCCCCCCCCCCACCCCTTGCGATTAGCCACCTCTGCCGCCGCGCGTGCTCCCTGCCACCCCATGCATGCCGGACGTGCTCTGATCGCCCCTCAGACATGATTAGCCCGCACCTTACACGCTCGCTAGGGGGGCCACCGAGACGGCCGCTGATGGTGTTTGTTGTGCGGGTGGGCATGGCAGGTTCTACATGGGGGACAGCATGTCGCTGGACGACCGGATCAGCTGGGACATCAACAACCCCAATGACATCCGGATCTCGCTGCCAGGTACAGTGCCGTGCCCCCGACCGCCGGCTCCCCGCCCGCTTCATCAATAAGTTGTCCGTCACCCACGCCGGAGCCACCTGCCTACGGCTCTGAACCGCCTGGCGCACGCTTGGCGTGCGCAACAGGCGGAACGGTCATCGAGTCGCGGACAACGCGGCGGTCGCAAATCACCTACGAGGCGGAGTCCCGCACGGAGACCAGCGAGTTTCTGCGCCAGGTGCCCCCCCCCCGCCCCCCCATTTTTTCCTTCGGGCTGCCTGTACCTGGACATGGTCCGCCATATCCCACTCTATCCTGGACGCTTGCCGTAGTATTGATTGCATTGGCTGCAGTGGGCAAAGTGGGAAGTTCTCTGTCCACATGGCGGCGATGATTATTTCCCGTAACCACGCTTTGGGTTTGCTATACATCATCGTTGTCTATAAAGTACTCCCCCCCCTGCAATTGCAAAGAGAGAAAAACTACGCCCGTCTGAAAATACATGAGAATAAGCCACAAATACAGCACAGAATCTCCAACCTAATGTTGCAAACAGTGCATAGTTTCTGCGACTACCCGCAAAACCAACCAAACCCTTTGATTGCATGGCGGAGGGCAGGTACATTTTAAAATATCAGGGATGGCGGGCCCGTGATCGGCAGGCCGGTGAGAACCGCGAATGCTTGGTAATCCGTCTAGGCTCCTGACAAGGCAGTGACGCATGCATGCCCTCTGACACGGACGTGTTGCCGTGCGCCGCGGCAGATGTACGACACGTCGGAGTCCTCCACGAACAAAGTGAAGGCCAGCCAGTGCTTCACAAAATACAAGTGGCGGAGCCGGGAGGCGGCCAACGGCGGCCCGGTGATCGTGGCCACCCAGGTATCCCTCCAGCGGGCGCAATGCCGCCGCAGCTGGCGGCGTGGCTTTCCGGTTCTGCCCCCCTGCCGGCGGAAATCGGCATGGCTATTGAGAGTCTCAGCATGGGGTCGATCAAAGACTCGGATCAGATGGGGTGGGCAGGTATAAAGGTCAGATCATCTTCTCGCAGGTGGATCTTCTCTTGTGTGTATCGCCGCCTAAAGAGTTTATCTTTAGGTGTTGATTTACCATGTACATCAGACTCTTGACGATGCATGAAGTAGGGCCTTGATTCACCTGATGCATCAATCAAACAGCCCTATGGATTAATCGATTAATCAATGGGTTAAGTGGATTAAACAAAGTAGCGTTCTTTAAGGAAGAGCCGGTTCATCGTACTGTAGCCTCGTTTTGGGTTTTCTATAAATATTTCTAACCCCCTTTCTGCCCAGAGGCAGGAAAAGAATATACATCTGGAAACATATCAGAATATATCACGAAAACTGAACAGATATCCTGGCTGATGTCGCAAGGCGGCTCATTTTTTTGGGTTCCTGCAAACACGGTTACATGGCATGATCTGCATCGATGTCGTTAGAACCTGCGTGGATTTAGCGCTGTACAGACCTGATCTAAACCTGATCCCAACCTGATCTAAATCGTTGGACTGCCACTCTATGTATCCTGACGCTTGATCGCTCGGTCGTGACCCTGGAAGCTGATCGCGGTCGTACGCATGATGGTCGCCCCAGACTGAGAGGCGCCGCCGCTGCGCGGTGCGCCGCAGGTGGTCAGCGACTACCTCACACCCTCCGACGGGGAGGAGAAGATGATCCAGGCGATGAATAAGCCCGTGGTCATCTACACATACAAGATGAGCTTCTTCCCGGTCGATGCTCCGATTGGAAACGCCAGCTGAGGCGCATGCGGGGCGGCGATGCTGTGTTCCCGCCATGCTGGGGGATATCGATGACGAACCTATGACAAAATGGGATAATGGGACGACACACCTATGCAAAGAAATGTCGTATTACAATCAAATACATTCGGATGCGGCATCCGGGGGCGTGCGCCTTGAGATTGTAGTAAGATAAGCTTCCAAGCATGCAAGACGACGCTGTCAGACTGTGCGGCATCAATGGCGACATGCGCTTAGATGTACAACTTCGAGATATATGGAAGAGGAAGAAACGCAATAAATAAAATAAGTAAATAGCATCCATCTCAGTGTTTCATTTCATTGCCAGGATATTGGGAAGACCAGGGGGGGGGGGGGGGGGGGGGGGGGGGCGGGGGGGGGGCGCTAAATGGGGATTCATTCTGTGTGCATGTCATAGTTGCCTTCCCTGTTCTCGGTACCAGTACGAGTACCAACTAGCAGGCAGCAGCAGCAGATAGTTTTCTACTTCAGTAGTCTGAAAAGCCCCCGGACAGGCCCCTGCGGCGCCATCGGGTGCCATCAAGACTGTGAGTATTATTTTGATATGCCCCCCCGGAAGGGCTTTTTCGGTCGTCATCGCACGATCCGAGGATCATCGATGTTGACAAACACTGGTCGAAGCAGGTGATCAACTGGTCCACTGGAGTGTAAGTGAGCCCATCTGGCTTATAGGCAAATAAGCCTGATGATAATGTATTCGTATTAATAGTGCAGTATAAATTACGGCTACTGCAGAAATGATGGAATGTACTGGTACTATCAAGTGACCCCTGCTGAGTTCCGCCGTCACCTGTCGCGCACACGGCGGGGGCTGTTGCAGCGGGTCTCGGCTTGCGTGCATGGTACCCTGGGCGGCATTCTCTCTGCCGGTGTGCAGATGGCCAAGTCTGATGCGTGTGCTCGTGCCCACTCTGCGTCTTCTCATGTTGCTGCTTCCACCCCGCAGTGGCTGTAGAGGACCTTTCTGATTGCCCTTTTCTTTGGTGATTTCCGATATCGCCTTCTGCTGCTAGCTCATGTAATTATTATCAAGTGACATATACTGGACCTGCACAGCAAGACAGGTGTGAGGCATGTGAAGACATGCCTCATATAACACTCCATCAAACACACCCAGATTTCTGACAGGTGTCCGACTGAACCTGAATAGCCTTTTAGATATTGGACCCAGATCAAGAAGCATGAGAAATGGACAGATGAGCAGATGGAGCATGCCCCTAGCAAGGGCATTCTGCAGATGAGAATATAATGGGACAATTCTCATCATTTGTAATTACAATATTCTGATCCCACAGACTCTGTCCCAACAGCAAGCTCTGAATTCTCCGAACATCTAGAGGTTATGGCTAGCTGCACGACTCAAAGCTTCCACTGCGTCTAGCCTGCTGTTCAGTTCTTCGTGCCTGTGTGCCTGTGTGCCTGGAGCTGTGTGGTCGCCTACTTCGTGCCAGCTTTGTGCTTACTTTGTGCCAGCAGCTTCGCTGCTGAGGAGGGGAAACTGTGTGCCTCTCTAAAACGACTTGTCGAACCCCTGGCCAGCTCTCTCTCGGCAAAACTCGACCGTTCCCTACCTCAGAAGCGACCCAGCTCCGAGCTCTTCTGCCCCCTTCTCAGCCCCACTCAGCTCCACTCTCTGATTATGGCTGTGACAACCGATCGTCTCAACTTTGGCAAAGCTCCCCCTGTCTGTCTCTCCGACTGTGTACCTGACTCCCTTACATCATGTCCCTCCCTGCCAAACTCAAGCTCAAGGAGGCCAAGTACCTGGAATTTCAGGAGGTCAATGATGCTCGCCTCCTCGTGATCTGGTGCATCTCTGTGAAGCGCCACATCCGCGGTGTTCCTGGGTACCGCAACATCTTCAGCGCCAATGACACCACTGTTGATGACGCGCATCACAATGAAGCTGTCAGCTTTATGGCTTCCCTACTGCTAGATAATCAAGACAAGGGCATCGTGCTCAAGGCCGCTGATCGCGCCAATGAGACAGCAGGCGGACGTGCGACGCTCAAGGCCTTGCGGGAACTCCGCGCTTCATACCTTCCAGATGAACGTACCCTTCTCGCTCAATTGAAAGCGTCACTGAATGATGGTCAGAGTACTCATGAAAATCTCCTTGACTTCATGACCCGGCTGGAGGACCTGCAGATTGCCATCAAAGACTGTGGTGCGACTGTCTCGGATGACGACATGCTCGTATCCCTGCTCAACGGCATGCGCACTGAGGAGGCCACTATCCGAGCAGTGGTGAAGGGGGACCCCACTGTCACCACCTTCGAGCGGGCCAAGGCAAAGATCAGGACTGTCCAAGACCACAGCATCAGTATGGAGCAACCTGGCGCTGCCTTTGCTGCCTTTGCGCCAACTTGGGCGACTTCCTACGCTGCCCTCCAAGCCCGCGTAACTGAGCTGGAAGCTGAGAAGAAGAAGGCTGAGGCTGCGACCCGCAAGTCCGAGGTAGACGAACTGAAGGCTATGGTGGCTGCAATGCAGTCCCAGCACAACGCTGGAGGCGGCGGCAGTGCACTGCGCTTCAATCCGCAGAACCGCCGCTGCTACAACTGCAATGCCATCGGACATTTGGCCCGTAACTGCCCCAAGCCCGACAAGAGGAAGACAGCAGGAGAAGGCCGCCCAAGGCTTGCACCTGGTTCAGAGGAGCCGCCCGCCAAGGAGTTTGGAGCACTGTCGTTCCACATGGCGCTACTTGCCAGCGCCACACCTGAGCTCCCACCCATGCCGACTGACGCTTGGTCCGTGATGCCTACCAGCCGTCGCACCATGATCAGGGCAGCGCCGTCACCCCCGCTCAGCTCCCACAACCCGTTCGGTTCCCTCACCTTCTCCGATGACACCGCCGGCCCAGACGATGAGCCTACCCTCCTGGAGGAGCGCGAAATGCGAGACGCCATCGCCGCTGTGTCAGCTGAAGAACAAGCTATTGCTGCCGCCGTTGCGGCAGTCGCTGAGGAGGAAGCTGCAGAGCGTGCCGCCATTGCTGAAGTTGCAGCCTTCATCGCAGCCGACCCTGTGGCCATGACTGTGGCCCGCACAAGCAAGGCGGCCATCCTGCCCAACGACGTTGCCATGCGCCGAGCTATCATCACAAATGATCCCACCCCATGGCCTGCTGACTGGCTGCACTCGGCCGCCCACCGCTCGGGTAAGGCACCAGTCCCGATGCCAACTGTGACGCACGCCGTGCCAGCTTCTCGCTTCAACGCGTCGATCAGCAGTGGCATGTCTTCTGACTGCAGCCGCCTGAGCGATCATGATCTCGGGTACGACAGCGCCGATGATGAAGAAGCCATGCTGGTGGATTTCTAGCGTCACTGGGCGCCGGCTGCACTTGCAGCACGTGGGTTCGCTCTCGCTGATGATCTGACATTGTCACCCGTATCTGACGACACTGGCTGCGAGAACAACAGCGTTCCTGGGCTTATTAGCGACGACAGTATCAGTGACAATGACTTCTCCCAGCACGCAAGCCCAGCCTCGCTCTGTGGCATACCCACTACTCAGTCACACACGAATGACAGCGTCTTCCCCGACTCTGACAACATGCCGCACCTGGCCCCCGACAACACTGATGATGACAAGGCCGTCTCGATCGGTCGCCGCCCCTCCTCGTTGGGCGCACGCAGCAATCCCAGCACCCGTGCATTAAAACTTCACCGCCGCGCCATTCATGCCGCTGCCCGCACCTTCACAGTGTGGCCCAATGCCAGCCTCCTTGGGACTTCCCCAACTGCGCCTGCTGTCATGCGCAACATATATCTGGACGATTCCGTGGACTCCTTTCGCCTCGTGCCCCGCGATGCCGTGTCCATTCAAAATCCATCGACGCAGCATGTTGCTGCTCACGAGGGCGTCTCACCCAGCAACACCAGGCTCTCCATGACCAAGAGTGCACGTCGTCATCGCAATCGCCGCTCAGCTCGTCGCCTTCGGAAGCGCGGCCCCTTTGCCATCGGGGGCACCAGGCACCTTGCAGCCACCACCCCAGTTGTCATCCCCTCGTCCCCTCCCAACGCTATCGACCAACTGGAGACTGCTCTGGCGGCCGCTGAACAGCGTTGTTTCCTGGGAGAGGCAGCGCCACTGCCGTCCATCCGCCACGTTCGTGCCGACCATGCAGCACTGGTGCCCCACCATCCACTCCATGTTGTCATCCTCTGCGCAGGAGCCACATTTGGCGTCATTGACGGACTCTGTGCAGCCGGACACTGCATTGCTACCATCACACTCGTGGAGAATGACGCCGCAATGCGTGCTGCCGGGATCCTGCAGCTCAACAGAGTCCGTTCAAAATGGACTGCGCTCATCTCATCTGTTGCGATCGCCAATGCCTACGATCGCCTCCCCACTCATGACGTCCAACTCCTCACCACAGACATGTTTGCCGCACTTCCGCGTGTGGACCTTCTCGTGGCGACACCTCCGTGTCAGCCGTTCTCATCAGCTGGGAGGAATCAAGGCATGCATGACCAGCGAGCCAAGCCCTTCTATATATGCAGTCTGCCGTCTCGTCAAACAGCTCAACCGCGCACAGAGCGGTATTACCTACGCCATCGAGAATGCCGCTGGAGCCGGGCGTTTCCCCGCCATTCGCGCGGCCCTAGGGGACCCTGTCCTGGCCCGAGCACACGAGCTCGGATCATCATCCCGCCGCGACACTTTACTCTGGACCGACGCGCGCGACCCGGACGACCTGCAGGCCCACTACCATCGTTCGCTCTGTCGCCCGACCAGCGTGGGCGATTTGATTGCCAAGGGTGGCTTCGCACCGGAGTGGCAGGCTCCCGCCCACCTTCGTCACAGCAAGTTTGGCAAGTTTGTGTCCCGCAAAGGCAGTTTCGCGCACCGGCTGCATGGGTCCACCCCGGGCAGCAGTATGCTGCTACACAATGGCGTGTATGAGGAGGCACCCACCGACATCAAATGCATTTCTATGGGCATCGATGCCAACGCCGTCGACTTCCCCGAGGTGTCCGCCGATCTGCGTCGACGTATCATTGGAGCGTGTGTGGACTCAAACGTGGCGCGCTGACTGATGGCGGCCATCTCCTCCGCGTCCAAGAACGAGAGCGCTCTTCCTAGCATTCACACCTTCCCCCACAAATGGATCTTCGACTCTGGCGCTACCTCACACATGGTGGCGCAGTACGAGGACTACTCCGACTATCAGACCATACCGCGCCGATGGATCAGCGGCTTGGGCGCCTACGCTGTGGGTACCGGTACAGTCCATATCAGCATGCGAGCCGTCAACGGCGATACATCCTGCAGCACCCTTCACAACGTTCTTCATGTGCATGATCTCGCTTCCCGCACCAATAACGAGGTGCTCCGTCTCTTCAGTGCGCGGCAGGCTCATGATGCCAATGCAGCTCTACAGATAGTCATGACAGCGCGCAGCAGCGCCATGCAGATCTCCGATGCCGTGACCATTCCCATCGAGAATGACGGGCGATTATTTGTCCTACACAACCACGTGCTCCGTCAGGGACGGCGTCAACGTCATGGTAGTCCGGTGGAAGCTACCACAGCCCTCTCTGCAACACCCTCCGGCGCGTTACCATCTGACAAAATGTTGTGGCATGCGCGCCTCGGTCACATCCACGAGCGCGCCATGCACCGAGTTACCAATGGGGGACCCAATGCCGACCTGCGTCATACCAGCCTTCCGTTCTGCAAGTCATGCGCAATCGTCAAATCCACTGTGGCCCCGATGCCGCGCATCTGTCATGAGAAACCAACTGTGCCATTCTCTCTCGTTGGGAGCGACTTTTGGGAGTTGCGCACTCCTTCGCTGCAAGGCCACACGTACTGCTGTGGGTACGTCGACTACGCGACATCCCTGGTGTGCTTGTTCTTCTGCAATTCCCGAAAATGTGCTACCGCTACTGCAAGGAAGACACCTTTCCTCCATGTGTAGCGAGCGTACGGCTGAGGGCTATTGATGCTGTCCGCAGGCAGCTCCGCCATTGCCTCCGCGTCCACCCACGGGTCACCTCTTCGCGGTCCCGCCGACAGCTCGCGGGTAATCGCCACCATGTCGCCGTCAGCCGCGCCCTCTTGGGCAGCGCCCAACACGCCCTGTCGCGCCCATGCCGACAGCATGCGTCGGCTGCTCTCAGCCGCCGCACAGCAATAGGCTGCCGCATGTCGCACGGTGACCTCCGGTGAAAGCTCACCCCGCCCATCCGGCTCCGACCGCTGCTCCGTTGGGTCGCCCTCCACGAACTCGATGCTCAAACAGTCGGCGTTGACATGGGTGGCGCCCGTGCGGTAGCGCACCGCGAAGTCGTACTCGCTGAGCCGCATAGCCCATCTCGCCAACTATCCGCGAAGCTGAGCGGTTATCAGGCCCTACAGTACCCCATCCAGTGGTCAGTGATCTATCATCACAACAAACTACTTGCCAAACATGTTGTACCTGAGTTTGTCAATACCATTTAACTTGGCAAGGCGCTCATCCTCGTAGGTGGAAGGCTCCGTGCCTTGGCACGTGCGGCTCGCAAACTCGAGCACATGCTCTCGCCAGTCGTCGTCCTCCTGCGCCAGCACCGCGACCAAGCCCACTCCAACACTGAAATACATGTCCGGGTTGAATAAGGGCCCGCTCCAATCCGGACTCGGGGGGCTGAAACCAAATCTGCCTTGAGCTGCTCGAAGGCATATGTAAGTTCTTGCTTCTTCGGTCCCCACTCCCACGCCATCTTGCCGGTCCGGTCAGTTTTGTCAGCGGATGGCGCTCCAAAACCACTTACCAAAAGAACTTATTCCCAAAGTAGCCCACCATGCCGAGGAAGCGCCAAATAAGCCCTATCACGACAGTCGGCGGCTGCATCTTCGTCACCATTGCCTCCACCTTGGAATGCTGTGAAAACATTCCCTTTCCCCAAAAAGGCAATCTGCTTATTCATGGCATGCGCGCCTCCTTGGGCGCCAGCCGGATGCCCGCCTTCGCGAGCCTCTGAAACGCAGTCCCCATATATTGCAGGTGCTGCTACAATACCTCAGCGTGGCTCCTCTCGTCTATGCCGGAAAATGCACAAATGCTATCGGCATAAACTGCCACAACGGCAGATTGCCGAATAAGGCTTCATCCGTCACACGCTGCTACGCTTAATTGGCGTTCTTGAAGCACATCGCCAACCGGCCCCAGCCACTGTCTCTAATTATTACGGCCGGTTGCTGCCACAAAACGTTCTGTTACGTCTCTCCTCCTCCGCGATAGGCAGCTGCTGGTGGAAGGCCGACTTGACGTCAAACCCCGATGTACATCCGGGCGCCTGCCACTTGCAAGGTAATTCGTCAGTCTTGCTTGGGCATACAGTACGCCCATGATTTACTGACATTGTTCAACGGGCGCGCATCCCAGTCACACCCAAAATTTGGCCCAATTGCCGTCCTCGTCGTCCGTTTTTGGTGGGCACACCGCCGGGATGTAGGGCCGCTAGCTCTCGTGATCGCTCCCGCCTCCAATAGCTCCTTGCACCTCTTGTCCACAACGACCCATGCACTCAGTCTTGCTCATTAAGCCGTACTTGGAGCGCTTGCTGGGCTGCGCGTCGGCCATTGGTATTCGTATTTCCCAGTACTTAAGGCCGGAAATTTGTAAACGGGCACCATCCATCCATCATCTGCCCAATAGCCGACCGTCGCATAGCTCCAGGCGCTCTCGCAATTGCGCATCGCTGCGCTCACGTCCGCACCGCCAAGGTGTGCTTGTCAAGTTCCCATACACTGGGTACGTCCTCCACATGGTCATTGATGTTTGCCGGCGTGCGTATTGCCGCGGTTGGCACAAATGATAACGCTACTTCGCTCCTCGGATCCGCATGCATATGATACGACGTTGGCGCCGAAACCTCGATCGTCGCCTCGCTTTGCTCATTGCCGTCACCTTGGTGCGGTAGCGGGTGCTCGCCCGCGGCACGTCTCACAGCCACACATATGGCTTAAAGTTTGTGTATTGCAATTGATTCAAGCTCTTTCTCGTGTCAAATGTCTTAATCTAGCATCAAGGAAGGTCCCGCAAACGCAGCTAACACAGTTGTGATGTCTAGCCGGATCGCTTCGCAAAAATACGTAGGAGACACACAAAGAAGTGGCAACCACCAGCCAATAACACAACGCATGCCGGCACATGTGCTGCCGCTCCCTCTCGCAGTATCTTTGCATATTGCGATGCTCTCTCCTTCTCTGCTCCGCTCTTTGACGACCGCCGCCAGACAATAACCCATCAAGAGCAGAGGGTTAACCGATGATCACGTTATGGAAGGAGGCGGGGTTTGGAAACGAAAGAGACATACCGGCGGAAACTAGAGATGTAATTAAACTACATGTTCCCTAATATGGTTAAAGATAGCATGCCCTAAAATCAACTCAGTTTGATGGGCGGTGGACAGCAACATGCTAGCACGCGTTGTAATCAATTTAAATTTCATGCAAGCATGCCACCCCCTCGCCGGATTAGGCATCTGAATCGGCGGGGTCCTCGTTCAAGCCTTGAGCAACCAGTGATGTGGCAGACTGGCAATGGCTGACGAGCGTCAGTCAGCCAAAGCTGAACAATCTACGGGACTGCCACTCCATGGTGGTGCCCGCCATGCTGGTGGTTATGCCGTGATGGACGTTCTTAGCGATGGCGAACGCCAACATAACCCTAGCGAAAGGTCCGGTTAGTCACGGACGGTCCGGACACGTACCCCTACTAGGGTGTGTGCGCAGAGTAATCACCTAGAACTCCCCCCCCTTTACATGATCCGCTCTCTGATTTGCTGCAAGATCAAGATCACCCCCTCCCCAACCCCCCTCACCCACGGCGCACCCCGCTCGGTGTTTAAAATCGGCGATTGCAGCAGTGCTCGTATCGTGTGTCATGTACCCGTACAAGGACCACCCCCATCCTACCCCCGAACAAGCAACTAGCAGTGCCCTCGACGCGAACCACCAACTACCGACCACCAGCCATGGCCCCTGAAAGGCCAGGCGTGGAATATGGGCCAAGTCGTTTGGAATTTGGTGAAGCACAGTGAAGAATATCTTTTAGTGCGATTCAGCCCGTATCTCACCTCCGCCCGATAACCGTATTACCGCTATTTTTTTGAATCATCATAGCTACCCGTCGCTCCATTGGCTCCCGGTGCACCTACATGCAAATGAATCGACCCATATTGGACTCTATCGCTAGCATGTGGGTATAGTGGCCTTCGGTAGGCGTAGGTATATGGGTGGCGCGTCGACCACTCATGTACGGGTGGTGGTTGGCGACCGGGCCCTCATTCAGCCCGTGTATCTAATCTCGGCTCAAAAATATGGGAGTACATGTAGCCCTGCGCAACGACAGCCTCATGGGCCACTCATGGGCTCTACCGCACCCAACAGTAATTTAATCTATTTTACACCACGGATGCACCCGGATTCCATTTTGCACCATAGGGTTTGATTATACCCTAGTTCCCCGGGCTACTATCAGTACTTAAGACTCACGGGTAGTGTAGCTTGGGTTCGTAGAACTTGGCTACATGGCGGCGACATTCATAAGCGTGAACACTAGCCGCGGCGCATGTCCAATGTCGGTTTTGGAGCATTTTTTTTGTCCCAAATGGGACAAAGTGCAGGCATGTCAAGAACTATGATGATTAAATCTATCGCATAGCCACAACATGTTGCTATCAATTTGCTCGTTGAGAATCCCCAACTCGAGCAATTCGTTCTTTTGTGGCGGCGTTAAGCTTGACGACGCCGCGGGGTTTTCGTTGCGCGGGTGTGGTTGACATGCCGTGGACGCAGTTGTTTCGTGGCTGGCTGATTTGCCACCCATCCGCAGTTTGGCACGGAGTCGTGGCGAGTATATGGCTTCACGACTTGGACGCTTTTACCGTACCACTACTTCTTTTTGACCATGGTGCCGTCCGCGTTGAACACCTCGCGACTTCCCGACGCGTCGTGGATGGGCTTCGCGTGCGACAGAGGGACGGCTTCTACAGGCTTCCAAGGAAGCGCCATGCTGTACCGTCTCCTAGTAGCTAGGCCATGGGGCGGCACATGTGTGGCGGGGTAAATAGTAGGCTGCGTGTGGCAAGGCATGCCTATATGCGGGAGGGGGTCAAGAGCGCGGAAAATCCGGGTTGGTTGGCCCCATCGGGCCGGCATTGACCGAAATTGACCGCAAACTGACCGCCAGCGGGCGTCACCCCAAGGTATACTCGTGCTCATGCGATCGATAAGTAGACAGCTGCCTCAGCCGCTCCTGCGGGAGCGGTTGAGGCCGGGGGTTTATTTTTGAAATCGCGACTTCCAAGATTGGACGGTTTCTTGAATCGGGGGCACATGGGCCACCGTCCATGTAGCCCCCGGCGTCTAGCTCAATGTTTGTATAGCATCCCCATGATATAGGCTATGGACCTATCCTAATCCTAGGGCAGGTGGTGCCCGTTCCGCTTGGGCATGAGGCCGTGAGCATCGCCCCTCCGTGAGCCGCACGGGCGCTGCCCGTCCGCAACGCCCCTTTCTTGCGGCCGACGAGAGGCCGTTTTCGCGCATTGCTATGCTGCACACGAGCGGAATGTCCCGGGAAATAAGCGATAAACACGATACGCTATTCTATAGTACTAAATAACGTACCGCAAAATTACGCTATATCTCATCCGAGTAGGCACCCGATGGGTGCGCGGTGCCGCCGGCGCAAGGCAAGCGCCTCCCCCGCCCCCTCCCCTCCAACCACCACCACCACTAGTATACCGGCGGGTGCGCACCGTGTCTGCTATCTCTCCTTTGTTCGTCGTGGGCAAGATGTGTTGTGCGTTTGACCACATAACCGCATATTGTGCTGTCATGGGAAGATCTAGCCGATACGTGAGCTATAGCTCCTCCGGCTGAGATGGTGGGGTGCGGATCCCCTTGAAGTGAGCTGAGACATCACCATGAGGGGCTGCTGCGAATGAAGCACAAAGCGGAGATCAGCCGCCACAAAGTCGGCGAAGTCGCGAGCCGTCACCCGCTTCAACACGCAGGCGATCGTGGAAGGCAACCTGGCCGAGGCGGAGGTCATCGGGCGGGTGGACATGGACAAGCATGTGCATGAGGTGCGGGATGCCAACGAGTGACGTACACGGCTTCATATTCTGGCACTACAAGGAGCGCGAGTTTATCCAGGTGGGAGCTGGTCATCCTTGCGCGCGAGCTCGCTTTCGGCATCATCATCAACAACATGCCCAAGCAAGGCGCCGGAGGAGCAGACGCTGCTTGCCAGCATGTGCCTCTTTCCCTACATCACCAACGACGCCCGCACAAATATATGTCCAAGCACCTCACCATCATGGGCGTTCTCGGCGCCTTCTTCATTGGCTCTCTAGTATGTATTGCCTCAAGCTTTTGGCATTGTCGAGAATGCGGGTCGGGACGGCACCTGCATGTGGCACGATTGGTTATGACACGTTTATTTCATACTTCGTTCGAAGCGATTGCCCCAAGCTTGGGGCTCCAAGTCTCCAACATGATGTGCGCGTAGTAACATCGCGTATCATATGCTCGCGTTCGAGCACTCGTCGAAACGTGGTCCGCTTAACCGCGCTTACCAAATAGTAAGCTCGAGTAGGCGCATGTATGTAGCAAGCTCAACCCGCGCTTAACGTTAAGCGCCACAGTACTTTTTTTCAGGCTGGAGGCATATGTACGGCGGCGATGTATTGCATTGAGTACTAGAGAATAGCGTGACGAGGAGCGCCACGAGTACTCGCGAGTCATCACTAAAGGGCACCAGCAATATCAGTAGTCGCGAGTCATCACCATAAGGTACGGCGGGAGTGGCACGAGTAGTATACAATACTTTGCGATAATAAAGAAAATTACAATAATAGCGCGGCAGTAAGCGCGACCACTCGCGAGTAGTCGCGGGGGTTCAAACATAACGGGCGGGAGCTGCATTACTGTTCGCTACATATATACCGACAACGTGATAAAGACAGCGGAAATGAATTTCACGCGGGCGCCGGATGGTTTGAGGTCTTATCAGAGCAAAAGCGCCAGGCTGGATGTTGCCATCCCAACAGCCAATGAAAGTGGAGCTTCTAACTGTAGTTAAGCGCATTTAAGCCCGCTTAATCCTATGTGGCAAATTTAACGGGTGAGTATCGGTTACTTTCAGTTTTATGCATGTGGGGCCGGACACTGTGCGAAAGTACTGGGAAACAAACCATAAAATGTAAGTGCATGGGACCTCTAGTGCCCGCGGCCCCCGCCGCGGCGCGGCGGCCTGACAATTGGCAGACAAGGGTTATTTTGGAAGGAAATATGTCTTTCCGTTACAGTTGGAGAACCCAGACCCACCCGGCGCCTATATTTATATTTCCTTCGCCAGCCATATTATTCTACGTGAACATACTGCGCAGCAGCTTGACGTACGTTACTAACACTCAGATGATCAGCCTACCCTGCGCTGCCATGCCCCCGGAGGCATTTGAATCGCTAATCATGCATGCTTATGAGCTGCAATGCATACTAAATACACACGCTGATGTTGTTACGGCTGCTCTGCAGCGCCGCCATCGCCATCGTCTAGATAATCGGGGCAGGCGGCGGTGTCCTTGGCATGAGAGTGCTTCACATAGGAAGGCCACCTGGTGAAAGCAAACTCAACAATATCATGCCATTGTCCAATAAATCAAACATGAGATAACGGTGAAAGGGCAGCTGGGTGGCGGTGCTGACATGCCTCATCATCTGCGTGGGCGCAGCATCAGCAACGGCCATGTCGCGCCGCCGACCCCTGCCAGCAATGCTGGCGAAAACCGCCTATGTCCGAGTTTATGTGACCAGTATGCCTTGCACGATGCTGAGTAGGAATACTGAAGTCCGGCCGGAAGACTGCATTCACAGCGCCTTCCCATATCCCGGTGCTGATTGGGCGTGATGGAAGCCGGCTCCCACGGTAGGCGTCTCCAACTGCGAAGACAACCGGAGGCGAAGCCAAGGGGTTGTCTAGGGCGTAGCACTCTGCCACAACGAAATAGCTTGCCTCAACATGGAAGATCTGTTGGACCCTATCAGGCTTCTCTCCCTCGGCAACCCCAGTTGGCACAAAGTCCATACCGGCTCTTTGTTGCGTAGTCTGCAAGATGTAGTAGTCCAGGGGCACACGGGCTGCACCTTAGTTCTCCCACCGCCGGGCTGTGTATACCCATGCATTACCCTTCGGCAAGCGGTTGTACGCGCGAGCAGTACACAGTGTAGGATTCCCGGCCCGGCTTCATCGCTATCATCCGGCTATAGTACGTCAGCATGTAGCAGTCCGGCGGGTGATCGATGTAAGTATGCTTTAAATGCTGCTATACTATCACACAAGGCATACATGCTGGGAGGAATCTAAAGCACTTACTTGATGTTCGCCGTATCAGCCCTCATGTGTTGCACCTGCAGCCCATCGCGGGGATACTCATCAACGTACATCTTGAAGAGAGCGGCATTGTGGCCATGCACATTGACGCCCTCCTCGCAGAAAGCTTCCTCCACCACTTTCGCGCTGATTGCGCGACCCACTGCATCCTGATGTGCGTGGCGATTCTTCGCCGCTGCGGATCCCCCCACACTGCCCCGATCCCGCCGCATGCTGACGAGCAAGTCATTGAAGAGGAGCTCAAAGACCTTCAGTCGCATCTGTCCGCGCCAACATCAACGAGTGAGAAAACATATGATGCAATAACACACGACTAGTGTGCCAATGCACACAGGAAAGGGGGGGGACATGCTTCACGACCTCGACAGCAAAAGCCCTCTCCGGATCCTTGTCGCACTTGCCGATGATGATCTTCCGGAAAAACCTAACCTACACACAGACAATATAGAAGGATTACATGAGATGCTGGATGGATACATATGATGCCTCATTTGAAGCACATAGTGTGTGGAAGGGGGAGAGGGGGGGGGGGGGGGGGAGGGCTCACCCCCCTCTCGAGGAACATCTCCACCTCACGCGCTGTGCAGCCACGAGCCTTCTCCTGAGCTGCCAACATGCAAACAAGCACATGTAGATTGCTGCACACCAGGCGGGTATCATCGCACAGATGCTCACATATCTTGGCGAAGCGCTTCGGGTTTGCGGCGCCAGCGCCGCGCCGGTTGTCGATAGCCCTATTGGTCTCCATTATGATCCGCCCCAGGCGAGACGCTTCAAACTCGCCAAGCTTGGCATACACAACAAGGTCAGCCTTCAGATAGTGACGGCATATAGCAGCGAGACACATGAACGCTGTGCGCCAGTGCTCCGGCAGTTTCTTTAGCAGGTCATTGCATAGAGCACAAAATCGATGATACTGAGTTACTTAGTAGTGACGTGACAACAACATGGGGACACAAACGGTACAGTAGGACATGTAGAACATCATTCATATATAAGTAAGTATCATGCACTACATATATAATACATGGTACAGATGTACGTATATATGTATTTACACATATATGTATATATGACTTGCTTCTGAGACTGTGTACATCGTCATGTGAAATGAGGAAGGTGGCAATGGGGGGTGGGGGGGGGGACTCCATTCCCACATGGGCGTAAGCAAACATGAAGTCTTGGAAGCTCTCCGCCGTCCAGTTAGCGAACATCGTAGACGTTCCACATATGATGATGGGCGGGCGTCCGAAGTCACTGGTGACCTTGATGTTCTTCACCCGTTTGTCATATTCATGTGAGCAACATGCAAGTACAATCATCATTTGCAGGTCAGCGCTGCAATTGCAAGCGACGCGCATGCAGACAGGCATGCATGCATGCATGCATGCATGCATGCACATCATACCTTGAAGAGATTCTTGAACTTGACCTTGTTGCTACGTGGACCAGCTGGGTGCACCGACACCTCCCCCATCCTCATGAGGTAAGTCTTCACTACACCCAGAAGAATAGCGTGATGTAGTGGTAGAGCATGAGAGTGGACTATGCTGAAAGTCGCACCCAGAATGTCATACGCGGAGTGTACATGGGCGCAGGCAGTTAGTGACTCGGGCAGCTTTCCGCGGGCAGAGGGGCGCTGGAGCGCCTCGAGCTCGGTATCCGTCAGCACGATGCCGTCATCTCCAGCGAAGCATGCCCGCACACACTGTTGGTCTGGGGTTCGCAGAATATCCCGGATCCACTGCACCTGCGCTTCCGCCACCTCTCGCGCCCTGGTAGCTCTCACTCTCTCGCCACCGGGGATCACTGGGTGGAGCGCATGGTGCCATAGCTGTTTAGTAGCCGCTGCAAAGTACCCCAGGAAGCGCACAGCTCCATCCAAGTTGATGCCTTGGAAAAGGCACCACAAACACGCAAAGAAAGCGGCGTGATAACCCCTTCCCGTCAACAAGTACATGGCAGGGTAGTCATTGTGAAGAGCCCCCAAGAAGATCTTGGTTTTGCCAGTGGTGGAAGCAGCAGCAGCTTCCTCTGTATGGGCAACGCATGATAATAGCCATCACGAAAAAAGAAGCTGGCAAGGTGTAATAGCAATATGTATGTAAATGCTATAGCAAGACATGAGAGAAAGGGGGGCGCACCATCAGCGGGTGTACCGACATCAACATGTGAACTATCAGATGCCGATGATGCATCCGCCGCCGGTATAGAGAGCCTGCCAAATAGCAATGGGTTGTCGTGCGACTGTTGAATGACATCGAAGGTTTCCTTCAAGAAAATGCCAATACTGGGCGCTTCATGTGGCCCATGCACCACGAGCAGGATTTCCGAGTTGGTCGCGCCGGCCGCACAGTGCCTGCCGTAATAAAGCAGTGACATGACATAGAGAAGGGGGTAATCCCGCAGAGCTCTTGCAGCATCAGGCTGAAACAACATAAACCAACGGGCAGGGCATTACCGTGGCACGTTGGCTACCCGCGTGACGTACACAGTCGCGGAGTGGTGTTTGAACTTCGTCGGTTGAATGCCGTCGATGCCAACGTCCATGATGAGGTTGGCCGGGTCGCCAATCGCCCCATCAGTGGCCTCCATCAAGGCTCTGCCGAAGTCGAAGTTCAGGAAAGCATTCTTCGACAAATTCTCGCGGTATGGCTGGTCCGCGGCAGACTCGGGGCGCCTCAGCATCCGCCTGAAAACCTCCGCGACGCCGAAGTCGTAGTATATGCCGTCGGGCTCCAGGATGATCACTCGGTTCTTGCGAATAAGTACGAATCGAGGGGTATTGCAATTCGGGCAGATTGCGACGCCATGCTCGTCTGCGCATATGGAACATTAGTATCATATGATGTTCAGCAGAACGTCGATACTGTTATGCATATGTTGATAATGTGACGCGCGCGGAGTAATGCCTATGTGAGCAAGAAACACAAAGGGGGGGGGGGACGCACCACTCTCGTGCATTTTCCACCCGCCATCTGGTGTTGAGAAGCTATACTCCTCTTCGAACAACGCCATCTCGCACAGCGGTGGGTAGACATGTTGCCCGCAGCTGCGACACCAATGTCTCTCGAATCAAGCAATGTCATGACTGATGCCCAACGCCTTCAGCGAGGCCGCCTCCGTCTTTGGAAACCTCGCGTTGCCCAACGCAACGTGCAAAATATGCATTATCTCATATGCCGCGGTAGGCAGCTCGTATTCTGCCTTGACGCCAAGCAAGTCGACGAGCACAGCCCCGATGCTCGAACGCTTCGGGGGCTTACCCAACAACTCGTGGGAAGAAGTCCGGCAGATCTTCGTAGCGCTTGTCATCCTCGGTACCATGCTCAGGCTCGCCGCCACTACCCTTAGAAGGGCACAGAGCAACGCCACAATTAGCAAAAAGTAAACGGGATAGGGTTCTGTCCAAGTGCACAGTGAAGGCGCGTGAGGCGAAAAGCAGAAAATGTGCAATATACGACTTACCTCTTTGGCACCGCCTTAAACAGTCACTTTCTTGAAGGCGCGGTTCCCGTTCCTCCTCTCCCTCATGTCCCTCCTCTCCCCCGTCTCGTCCTCGTCGCTGCCGTTGAGGCTGGAGAGAAATCCGGTAGGTTCGCGTTCTTCGTCGTCGCCCTCCCAAAAGGCATCGTCGCCAGCAATAGCCATACCCCGCTCCGCCATGTCCTCATGACTACCGTCCGCCCTGTCCTTCGTTAAGGGACTGCCAACCGGGCTCTTGGCCATCCCCCCGTCACTGCCAGCCGTATCGTCGATGTCCATATCACCGCCATATCCGTCCGAGGCACTGTCTAATTTCTGTAAACACCGACGAATTACTAGGTCGCGCACAATTGACACCTGCATCTCGCGCGTACTGTAACAAAGCGGACGGCAGACCACATGGTTACCTATTGGTAAAGAGGTGTGCTGGGTAGGAGGCGGCAAATTTGGGTGGGACGCAAATATAAGCATGCGTGTATGGAATACAGTCTCAATGAGAAAGCAGTCGGGCATTACCTGCCGTCGTGATGTTGCACCCTAACCTTGTTGCCACGAAGCATGGCTGTGACGACAACCTCGGAGTGATAAGACGACAAGAACCGCACACCGACCCATTGTCCCACATTACTTCGTTGGTCGGGAGCGTTCCGATGTTCTTCGCGCGTGCGGGGTCGACGCGAATGTCGGGTAGCAAGTGCGGCGGGTGGTGAGGGGGGGGGGGGGGGGGGCAGTCGGTTCGGGCGAAGACGGGGCAGGCACTACGGGTTGCGATGCGGTGGTGGTCTTTAACTGAAGTGAGTGGGAGGGGGGGGGGTATGGCGAGCGTTGGTTAAGATTGCCATGGCAAGCTGGAATCCACACACTCGCAGGCGCACTCACTGACAATAAGCGGGCTTGCTCCACCGAGCATGCGCCGTTGGCTGGGTGTGTGAGGTGTTGTATCTTGAAGTGGCGGCTGTTCCCGGCGAGGCGACTCTTGCACACACGACATTGGACCGTAAGTACATCGAACCATCGGACTCGGACCATCGCATACATCGAAGAAGCTCTTCTTGCCGCATGATCTCGCTTTGCCGCGAGGCATCGCGACGAGCTTGCGCTGAGGGGGGCGGCTGTGGGATAGCGAGTGGTTAGATTGTGGGCGAGAGCGCGGATGATAAGCATGTCAGACGAGGGATGATATTAAGGTAGTCGCTCCGCCGCCGCGTTGTGCGCGTCAGCTGCGTCCGTCCCGCGGCCATGGCGAAGTACGCGTGCGTGGGCCGGCGGGAAAAGAATCACGTACCGTTTCACGTACGGGTATTGCTGTGGCGTCGAGACCTCGGCGCAGATACTGGTGCAATGCATGGATTATCGCGGATAAGCTCACGTTAATAAGTGGAAGTGGTCGCCAGGGTATACGAAATACGGTACTAGTACAGTAAAAATAAGTACGAATACAATAGAAGTACCGTATTAAGCGCGGTTAAGCGGACCCCGTTTCGACGAGTGAGTGTACCATGCGCGCACGCACGCACGGCCCCAATGTCGATGCGTTTGACTGGGACCTGTATGTCGATCGAATGAAGTTTAAAAGTGTTAAACCCATATTTATTCGTTGTTGTGTGTGCATATGTATATCATGTCGTAGTCCAAGGGGTGAAAAATAAGTACCCGCGGAGCTGATGCGTTTATTCGGATATAACGACGACGACGATTGCAGCAAGACTGCGATGCACGGCATCCGAATATTGGTACGAACAAGCATATATGCGGTCTCGGAACAAGGACTATAGTTAACGCAACCGAGATTAAGCGCGATTATTATTAGCAACCGCCGCCGGCAAGCTAACTGAACATGTAGTCTATTATGATGAAAGCTCGGCGATTATAATGGTCATGAATAGAATAGAAATGATTAGAGAATAGAATAGAATAGAATGGAATAGAATAGGATAGAATCGAATCGAATCGAATCGAATTAAAAATGCGTCTGGCATTTATGTTGACCGTACTATTTCAAGGCCCGCGCCCACGACAATACATTTTTGCCTGACGATGGCGAAGTTGCCCGATTACGAGTAAACATCTGTCCAAAACCAGCATGTTGAATGTGCGAACCTCACGAATGGTTGTATTTCATTCGATTTCCCGGCTAAACTATTTACATGTGGACGTGTGGTGAGAACGTCGAGCGTACAGTTACCAACCCGGCCGGCCCACCCCAATTGTGGCATTTGCGGTATGGCTCGTCGTCATCGACAGCATGAAAAAATAATGATTGCCAACCAGGCACCCACGAGCTAGTATGTCTGTGCAATAAATATTGATCTACCTGGATATGCTGCAAAAAAAGCATGATGATTATCGAATATGATTTTTTTGTCGGGCAAGGTCGGCCCCAGAATCCCCTCCCATTCTGCGCTAAGAACTAACAATACATTGCGCAGGACATCTCGCAACGAAAATGGGAGGATCGTCGAGTAAAATAAAACGCGAGATCTGAAAATGGCACCCCGGACGAAGATTTTACCGGGACTAGAGCTTAATCGTGCCGCTATTTCAATTTCTGACGAAATTCGATGGGATGCAATACATGCGCTAGAATATCGAGTACTCGAACACGACGACAACGCGCCCAGTATCGGCCGGTCGGGAACGCCGCGCCAACTCACGACTACTCCTCTAGACTTTGGTAGGGTGTTATACCCTACTAATATGATTTCAACGCGGGATCCGCAGACCCTAACTTGGCACTATCGGCGGCTAAAAGTCAACCTCCAAAAACCGATGTGAGAGGATATATATCGAAGCCGAAATACAGTGCATCGACCGGGGCAAGGCCTACTATAGTGCTTGGGACAGCGCGCATGCACTACCACATGGATGATGCAAGTAGCTAGAGGTAGTTCGAATACGTACATTTATGCCGCGCTCTGCTAAGTGTTGGCGAGTGGCGACAACGAGATGCATGGGCAGTTGGGGAGGGAGCCCATCACCGCACAAAGCGAGATGGGGGACGGTGTCCGTCACATTTCGTACCCGGTCATGGGTGCGCAGCTGACGCTAGCAGGGGGACACCGAAAACCCACCTACATGCGTCCAGCTTCAAACGTAAGTTATATCTTTCACAAATAAGGCCACGACCGCCCTTCCCAGCACGGCGGGGAGGGGCATGGCGCGCGGTTGGTGGGCGGGTGGGAGCTGTACGGATCCGGAGCGGCTCGATTCACACTAGCCTCCAAACCTGTCTTGTAAGTACAATGTAATGGCCCGTTATCGCGATTTTCCCACGGAATGGGATTCTAATCGCTGTATACACTAGCCTCCCAGCCTGCCTCGCAATTACAATGTAATGGCCCGTAATGGCGATTTTCCCACGGAATGGGCTTGTAAACCTTGTACATACCGTGTATTCGCCACTTCTCTGCTAGGCTTGGTAGTCGCAATGAAGTCCTCGGCGGGCCCGCCTTCCGTAATTTATACCAGTACCATGTAGCGCCGTCGTATCCCCATAGTACATTGGGCCCACATCGCGTCTCGCGTGGTTACTCGTAATCTTTGGGACTTCCGCCATGCTGTACTTTAAAGCCTCACAATAAGCTCCGTGACGACTCGCAACGGCCAACGCCCAACGGCATCGTAGGGCTCAAACCGGCTGATTGTTTACAAGTGCGGGCGGGCAGTTAACCATCGTAGCAGCGCCAGTGAGAAGCTCCTACCCACCCTCACACGTTGCGAGCCGCCGGCGCCAAGTACTAGTGTGCCATCGGGCGTCGCAACTCCAAGCGCCGCATTCCTGAGGGGAAGGAGGACTGAACACCTGCCCACGGCTAACTGTAGGGTACCGGTATTGGCACATTAGTAGCCCGCGCCGCGGCCCGCATAACAATATGCTTACGCGACGCGCCGGAACAGTCTGTTGGCCATCACCACCCAGCCCACGCCCGCCGCTCGTGGGGCGACCATACACGGTTCGGTCACTCAAGGCCCGGCACAACGTCTTGAGGACACTAAAGCCTGGCGCCACGGCGGTTTTCGCCCTCATCCAGGCGGAGCACGGCCGAAGCTTGTCAGGTGAGCGCGGGCGATTCACAGTGCGCACTCGACTTTCTGCCTAACCGCGACCATCCTCCCCTCGCTGTCAAAGTGATCCCTGAACCAGATCCGGCACCCAACTTAGTCAAACTTCAGAATCCGGCAGTATAGAACCATATCAAAGTGTCTGCTGGTCAGAATATGTGTCGACCCCCTGTGTGATCTGTGGTGTGTGCATATATGTTGTTGTGTGCAAGTGCATTATTAATGTCTGGTTCTTGGCAATGCGTGCGCTGCGCCGCTGAGCGACTGAACGACCTACCCCCCGCGCACGGCCGATGAACGGCCTGCGACACCCCCAAAGTGTCCGGACCGTTTTGAGCGACGAGCGGGCGTGCAGAGCGGAGCTTGCCCACGTGATTCACCGGAAGTTGAGGGCGCCGAGGGCGTTGGGAGTGACGCGCGGGACAGTGCCCATGCTCTACTCCTTCCACTAGACCTTCTCAGAGGACTCCAGGTGGAAGCACTTCCCTACACGGAAGATCCAAGGTAATAAACGCACCGCCTTCTGGACTGAGAATTTTTCAGCCGTAGAGGACATGTGCCAGTTCCAAAGGTGACAAGGGTGAGGGCAAGCCATATATGAAATGCTTCCCTACGGGTATCCCTGTCCCGCCAGCGAAGTTAATCATTGTTGAGCGGCGACTGGGTGGTGTGGGTGAGCAAGTTGCGATGTGGGTTAGGCAGGGAGTTATCGTTATGCTCAGTGTTGTCTCTCTGTCTCAAGTACGAGGTGCAAAGATAGAGCTTCCGACTGCTTTGCCCTGGTGTGGACAACAAGTCGCGCTCGCGTGAAACACCAACATGCGCGAATGCGATAGATAACCAGTTCATGCACCATGTGCAGCAACGGATCAGGAATGTGAGAGACATTGACGGTCAACTAGATTTTGACCGTTTTGTAGACTGGCTTGTATGTGCCGCGGCACATGGCTGGACTAGCGTGTAATTCATTTGCTTTACCTGTGATTGCTCGGTCTCTAGGACTGGATCGCTGCAATGCTGTGTGCGGCACTATGCATCGGGCAGTATGAAATGGGGTTATGTTTGAATTACATGGATGTGCTGCGAACTTGTACCGACTAAAGATATATCTAGCTGTCTGATTGCTTACGCCGGTGCGCCCTGTGATGTGCTGCCGAATCTGTGCCAGCCCCGAAAATACCAACATGCGCGAATGCGATAGATAACCATTTCATGCACCATGTAGTCGCTTATGCAGCCATGATCCCGGATCCAAGCCGCAGCAGCCCTGAGAACTGCTTGCCGCGCAGCTGAATACCATCCCCTGCAGCTTTCAGACTTGCCAGATCACGCCTCACTCCTTGGCAATAAAGTCCGTGTAGCTACTTCTCACTTTCCAGCCGGCCCTTAACACCGGGCGAAGTGTACTAATCCGGGCGAGCCGGCGCGGCTACTGGTAGTGGTAGCGTGATCCTCGTGCGAAACGGTGGACCGTCCGACGACCGGACGACCCACCACCAGGCCAACTGCCGGCCTGCGCCCACAGTGGCGTGAAGAGCAAGCCCTCCAGGAAAACACCACCACAGCTAGAATGGATACAGACAGATCTGAGGAGCACCAAGACGCCGGGGTCGGCACCTTTCAGGCCGCACTACGCGGCGGCAAAGTGCAACAGCCAGCGATCCGCACGGTCGAAACTACAAAACATTTCGCAGGCACCCAACTCCCACCAGCAACCCACCGTCACATACGCGTGCTACAACGCCCATCTCATCTGCTCCTTACCGGCCTCCCCGCCGGCACGGACGATGCCCCCCATGTGGCCCTACTGCTCGGCGATCTGAAGGCCCAGCACCAAGCTATGGAAGAGAAGTCACGCAACCGGACTGTGACGAACCTGATCCGCATCCTCAGCCCCAAAATCGGCGTTCAAATACTACCAGCAGACGTCAGAGTGGTGACTCGCCGCCCTGCTAAGCCCGCCGCCGCCGACCCCACTGGATCGAGTGGCGCTAGGCTTTCCACCACAGGGTCCGTCATCCTACGACTGGCCCGCAGAGAAACAACCGTGAGCGTTCTACAGACCCAATGGACGGGAGAGGGCAAATCGATCCTCGACCGCCAAGGCCGCCGCTATTCCACCCGCCTGCTCGGAGCGCCGCACCTCGACGACATCGAGCGCCTGGTACACCAGGTGTGGCTCCGCTCCCCCTCGTTCAGAGGCCTCACATGTGGCTGCATGAGGCTCATGTGGCCAACCCCATGAGGCCTCATGTCGGCCTCATGTGGCTCACATGAGGCCGACATGTGGCTGCACTTGGCGGAGGGCCTCCTCCCGGCGTATGACCAACCCCAGCCAGGCTAAGCAGCGGCAAACCACCTGGCGACGACACGAGCATACGTCCTGGCGCTCGCCAGAGTGAGAGCATGGGCCGAGCACGAGGCCGACGCAGACGCAGTCGACGCCGTCATGTGCCGCCCGACTCGCACACTAATGGCCCTCCTGGAGGTCCGCGAGGTATGGAAAGCCCGCCGCTCAGTCGACTCGGTGCGCCTCAAACTCCTTGATCTCGACGCGGCGCGCCTACTACAGGATGTGTGCCGCGACGCAATCATGGCGCTGCCGTTTGGCGACCGGTCGCATGGCCGAGCAGTGATCCAAGTCACAGTCGAACAAAGCGAGGACCGAGAGGACGAGCCAACCACCCCACTTCTAGGAGTACTGCCCCCGGCACTATCCAAGCAGTTCTTTCGAGACGTGCTAACGGCCAGAGCGATCTGCACCGCCCCCCTGGCCAACTTGGAGCTACCGACGGTGAATCAGCTGGCGGAGGCCATCGCAACTACCATCATCCAGCGCGTCAACACACCCCCAGAGTTGCAACACGCGCAATGGCTGACGGACACCATGGCAGCGGCCGGCGTCGAGATGCACCATCACCACACCGAGCCGACACTGCTGCGCGTGGGAGAAGACAACCTCTGCGACATCTCCCTCGGCAAAGAATACGAGGAGTTCAAAGCGGACACCCTGCGCCTGGCAGTGGCACTCACTTCCACTGTCGCACTACTGCGGGCGGTACGCCTCCGCACCATCGTCATCTACCTCACGGAGTCCGAGTTCGACCCCTCGGAGCTGCTCATCCACCCCTTCAGCCAGACGGTCCGGGAGGCGAAAGAAATGGGAGGCAACACTGGCCACAACCCGATCCGATGCGCAGCGATAGGCATGCGCAAGAAGGCTCGGAAGACCCCTCCGGCGTCCCTTGCCCTTCGAGCCGACCGACGCCCAATCTACACCCTCACCATGCAGCTGACCGCCCACCACCACAGCATCGTCGGTAGCACCCGCGGCACCGACAGAACAGAACAGTGGTGCAAGACAGTGGCAACATCGTGCGGAAAGATCAAGGCCACGCCAACTGAGGTACCAACCGAGAGACGCCCTACCGACACATCGCCAGCCCCACCACCAACAGCCCACACCAAAATGACAATAGCAGCGACCCCAGCAGCCCATACCACACCCCAGGTCCGAGACGCTCCCCCCCCCCCCCTGGGTTCGAGCACATACCACCGAGGCGAGGAGCGGTTGCAGACGCAGTGGCGGCAATCGACCATCGCATAACAGCAACGGAGCGCGCCCCCGGAACAGTCCACCCAGCCCCCGCACCCACTGCCACAGCCCCAGCGGCAATTGCCATTACCGGAGCGCAGGCGGACGACGAGGAGGAACTCGAACTCAACTACGAGCAGAACGACAACGTCATGGAGGTGGACGCCGCCCAGGGTACATCACCAGAGACAGCAAGTATGGCTGACACATCCCTCGATTCCCCCCAACGCTCAGCAATGCACCACACATTCCGTGTGGGCACACCCGATGGCACCACAGAACGACTGGCATAACTCCACCACCTCACCACAGCAACCACAGAGCTGCTTGCACAGTCCTCTCCCGCCAGTCAACCCGAAATAGCCGCCGAACTGGCCAGCCTCACAGCGGAGTCGCACGAGCTGCGCAACCCACAGATCCCCTCCATCCAGCTGGAGCACCACCCCCGCCAGCCTCCCCCGCCGGGTAAAGGCAAGGTAGCCAAATCAGCCAAACACAACAAGAAGCAGCCCAGAGGCCGCAGCCGCTCGGACGGCGCCGCCTGCAACCGCAGCAGGAGCAAGCCACGCCTCTCTGGCACCCACGGCTCAGACAACGAGTGGGAGACAGACGATGATGCAGGCCACCCGTCTAGCAACTCGCTTCAGTAGGCTGCTGCGAGAGCCACCGCAGCAACAACCAAGCTAGCTGACTCAAGAACGCCGCCCACCACTAACCCTGTGCCCGGTGCAGCTCATATGCCAACACACACCCGGAGTTCCACCACACACACATGACACCCACCGCTGACTCCCACAACCACCACATGCAACATTTACCCATTTACATGTCGGAGGGCATCGCAGCCCACACCAATCATACTAGCCGGCTCAGCGGTGGATAAATACTGAGCTCCACATAGCTATTCCGGTCAGCCCCCTTCCCCCATCTCACCTTGGTAGCTGCAAGCGGGACGCTTCGGCTGCCTAAGCTTCCCTGCGGAGCTCTGAATGGGATAGGCCTTACTAAGGTAGGGACAACAGGGGGGCGATGCTGTCCTAGCTTCAGCCCACTGGAAGGAGGAGGGACTTGGGCACACAAGAGGACGGCCGGTAGCTTGAGCTGTAATTACACCTAGTGTTCCTACTATGGTCAGAGATAGCAGGTCCTAAGAACAACTCAGTCTGGGCAAGTGGATGCAGCAAACTAGCAGTTGTAATCAATTTCAACTTCAATTTCCGTGTAGCTGTCACCACCTTCACGCATGCCAAACATAGGTAGCAGCAAGCACGCAATTGTTAGTGATGTTGAATTGATGCCATCGAAATTTCAGACCACAATCTACATTACCGGCCTTTATCGCACCTTCATACGAGTACACTTTTTTGCAATTATTGGGGCAATTGATGGACCAACCATCCATCCCTTTCCCATGTGCATTCCTGCGCTCTATGATTGCCTTGATCACGATCACGGTGATCTTCGCCTCCCCCTTTTTGTATTCCGGGCTCTGCATATCATGACATCACAGATAAACATCATATCAAAGCATGCTATGATAGACATATATATTATTGCATTCCTGCATGTGAATGGCACAACAGCGGGACACACCTTCTATATCCCTTCTTGTACGAAGTAGCCCGCGTGATTCTTGATTGTGAGACTGCCTGCTAGCGCTGCCTTTGGCTCCGGAATAAGTCGCCTTGCGCCTTGGTGCACCGTGTGCCAACCGGCCTCTTGCGCGGCACTACAAGCCGTTTGGCAGCCCCGTCGTATTGGGATAGTCAGTCGCTTGTCTCAGTACTGCTTATTGGGCTTGTGCAGACGCGTAACGTCGACTTACAAGCTCATCACGGGACCCTTCCCCGTTAAGGGTAGTAACGAGCGAAGTACGACCCTAGAGCACGTCTGTGTCAAATGAGGACACGTGTTCTCATTTACACGCTAAATACGGTCACCATACGGGATATGGCTCAGGGTTGAACACAATTATGCGGATATTACGCTATGGAATACGCAGCAAGCTGGGTACTCGCACTACGGTACTGCTACGATCTGCGCTATCTAATACACAATTATATACTGCATTATTAATATACTACACATAGTAATATATTTTCATATTATATTAAAAATGTGTTAAATTACAAAATATAATATACTAAATAATTATAATATGTTAATATATATGTATGTATTACATAATTGTATTTGAACGTTATAACATATTATTCATTTATAACATAATGATATGATATTAAGACGACTCACGAGTCGTCCAAGCGCGGCGCCGGACTTGTTTATTTTAGGAAGCGGCTGCGCCTACCTGACGCACACTCGCCAAACAGTACCGTAGCTACTCATCCCCCATGACCCTCCATCATGGTTGTCAAGTGTCCGATGAGGGTTTCATCTCGCGGTATTTTACATCGTTTGTACCCGACGCGACGCGTGCCAAGATCTTGAACCCAGTACCATAGGGCGCCCCCCCCCCCCCCCCCACACACACACAGGATCTGACATGGGCACTGGCGTTCACAACGCCTCCGTCGACGGTCCAGCATGCCATACTCCCACAAGCCGGGGGCTCGAGTCCACCCTGAAAGGTACAATGAGTCGGCGGGTGGGTGACTTGACTGCGTAGAGGATTAGAATTTCACAGCAGGCGTTGACCGCCCCGTGCTGCGTTACTTTTTTATGTTGCTCATGCAGCTGGGGGCAAGGCAGTGATGCCATGATCGCTGTCTTTGACGAATGCTGGCCGCGCGACACTCGGATTCCTTAGGCTCGCTCGAGGTCTGCGAGGCGACGCCGCACTGGAAAGCCGCAAGTGAGTCACGTTTGTTTTCGCACTTGTTCGATTGCATAGCCACCGCCCGCGACAAGCAATCAATACGCATACTGACTTTCGCAGTTGCTGTATCAGACCTCCGCCCAGTCCCTACGTTTGGCGATAAGTCGATCGTATCGATTGTTCAGCGCAACAAGCTAGTGTCGCTGCCGCTGACGGGCACCGCTGCGTCGCCAAAGCTCCACGGCTTGCACTGTGAGATTGAGATGTGACGTAAATGTGCCCTACTGGTGACGAACGACGACATACGGGGACGATACGGGACGGACGAGGGACGTGGATTTCATACCGAGTAGCGACGACTATCGCACGCGACCTGTAAAGTACTATCCGAATTTCTCGTTTTCATAATTTCATCAAATTGATATGCGCACGCGGGCTCGCGTGTCGCGCGCCGACGCGGAGCACCCGGGCTAAGTACAAGCACCTGCACGTACTCGTTGCACATCGCCGCACATCGCTGCACATCGCTGCACATCGCTGCTGTGAGATTTCATACCGAGTAGCGACGACTATCTCGCGCGATCTGTAAAGTACTATCTGAATTTCTCGTTTCCATAATTTCATCAAATTGATATGCGCACGCGGGCTCGCGTGTCGTGCGCCGACGCGGAGCACCCGGGCTAAGTACATGCGGCTGCACGTACTCGCTGCACATCCATGCACATCCGTGCACATCCGCTGCACATCCATGCACATACAACCCTGTACATCCATGCACGCGCATGAAGTACGGGGTAGCCTGGCGGTCACCGCCGCTCACCGCTGAACCAAGCGCGCACTAGCATTTGTGCTCCCTGCCGGTGGTGGGCTACATCCACCCCAACTCTCAACCCCCCCCCCCCCCCCCCCCCCCGGCGCGCGCGCGCGCGGTAGCAGGCATGCCGGGAGAGTGATGGATATCGAGTGTGTCGAAGGATGGCGTGTACACATGCAAGCAGTGCCAGGGCATCGTGACGGGCAGTAGTGAAAGGACGGCGCGAGAGCGGCACTTCCTAAAATTCCCGAACTGTAGGCACTCGTTGAAGCGTGCGGGTAAGTTGCGCCGCAAGGCCGCCTTAGTACAAGCAGCAGCAACAGGGGCGGAAGCAGCAGCAGCAGCAGCGGCAGGGGCGGCAGCATGAGTAGCTGCAGCCGTCGGAAACGGCCCGCCGGCGCCGGTCTCGGACGACGGCGGCTCGAAGGAAGACGATGTGATGGGCGTGGGGGAGGACCCCGTTGGCGAAGACGGTATGGACATCGACGCGCCTGCGTGGCCGCCGGCGGGCGTGGAAGCCGCCGATGAGGGCGTGATAAGGGAAGGCGATCCCGGTGACTTGTACATGAAGGTCGTCGCCAAGAAGTTCCGGGGAGTATGGCACTACGGCGTGATAACCGGCGTCGTTACCGAGTGGGTGTTGGAGGACTACGGCGGGGCGACCCAGTGGCGCGCTGTTTTCGAGGACGGTGACAATGTGGACCTTCTGCGTTCAGAGGTGAGTGGGCCCGGCATGTGTGCTGGTGGCACCACTCACCTGCGGTTGTATGGAATCACACGCACCCGCCCGGTCGGCGTGGCAGGTTGTGGATGATATGGCGGCTGCCCAGGAGCACCCCCCTGTGGATGCGGACGGGGAGGCTCGCTTGGTAACCGTCCATGAAGGCGATGACCTTTTCGCGCAGCAGATCAACCGCATGAAGGCGCATCGCCTCTACAGGGAACCCAACCCCAACAAGAAGGTCCCCCCCCCCTCCTGCTTCCTCCTCCGCCACGTGCACCCATACCCACCCACCCCCCCCCACACACACACACTCACACTCGCACTCACAGCGACCCACCCACACAGACAGGGGTACATGGCCTCAGAGGACGCTGGCCCCGGCGCCGTGGAGACGCCCATCCGGTTGGTTGGGAGCGCATCCGCTGCGTGGGAGGACGCGGTGGACTTCAAGGACCATTTGGAGAAGCTGCTGGACGACGTCCGACGTACGGTGCAGGGCTCGCACTCGTATGCACCCATACTCGCGGGGTGGGGTGCGGTCCTGCCGGGCTGGACCCCCAGCGGTGGCGCTGGGGGGCTCCTGGCCTACAAGGCGGCGTCGCTTCGCAACGGCGACAAGCCCCGGCTTCACCGGGGGGGGGGGGGGGGGGGGGGAGACGGGGAGACGTCGAGAGACAACTCCTTCTTTGTGTACAAGATGTTGAAGCAAGTCCCCGACGCCGACCCACCCCCCTACACCACCGAGGAGCTGGAGAGCGAGGGGGAGCTGCCAAGAAACCTGCTGGCGGAGCGCGAAGACGCCAAGTACACCACCATGGTCGCGCGAGCTCAACACTTCTACCTTGCCACGCCACCGCCCCCGCCAGGGGCTGACTCGGACGACAGCCGTGCCAGCGCGCGGCCCACTCGGGCTGCATTGTGTACGGTGTGGACGCCGGAACGAGCCCACACTGCCGTGGGCTTGGACGTGTGGAGAGTGCCGGGCGGCGGCGGTGGTTCCGGCGGGGAGGAGGCCCTTGTCCTACTAGATGGTCCGGGCATCCGCAAGACATGCCGACATGTCCTCCGCGAAGGTTGCCGACTTGGGCGTCGACGCCGGGGGGCTGGTGGTGGCGGGGATCCACGCGAGGCCGCAGGACGGTGCGCGAAGGGGGGGGGGGGGGGGGGGCAGCGGCTGTGGGATAGGCGGGGCAGCGGTTGCTACCGAGTGAGGCTCAGCATCGTTTGCAATAGCAACGCAGCCTTTCCGGTTGCATAGTGTGACGCCGCCTGGATGTAACCCATCAGTACGCGCAAAGTGCAAGTGTTAGCGAGTAAAATTCCGATTTCGCGCAGTTAAGGACCTTAATGGGGCTTGCGGATAGGGCATTGGCATGATGGCTACCAAACCGGGCTAGCCTGAAAGTTCAGCTCCCAAGCTGTCCGGGGATGGTCGGATGGCCCCTGGGGCCGACCGATAGACCCAAAAATGACGATACCTAATTAAGAATGTCAAGACCTGAATTTTCCTGGACTGATCATAATTTCGCGCACCGCCCCGCGGGGCTACAGTCGCTAGCACTCTTGCATACTCACCAGCAGCCGACGCCCCAAACCCCAACCTCACCGCCCATCCGGAGCGCCCCCGCATTCACACACGGCCCTGGACTGCAAGCAGGTGTCAGAACTAGCAACCATACCTCAGTGGGCCGGTGGATGGCTCGTATGGGCGTGAGCGGCGGTGTGCATCGACAAGAGGGGCGGGGTGGGGTGTCGTTGTTACAAGGTGACTCACTGTTGAACTCGATGTGCTGCTGCCCTCGCCTCCTTCTCAGCTGCCTTCTTTGCTACGAACCTCTCGCGAGCTAGCTGTAGAGACTGCGTTGACCTCGCGGCGTCGCCCGCTGCCTCCAGAGATGAAAACCGCTGGCGACAACGCCCAGCGCTGCTGCCGGTAGTCGCGCCATCGCGCGCGTAGTCACGTCGAGAAAGTGATGCTCCGGCGACTCCGACCCCGCAGCCGACAATGCAAGGACCAGGGTGGGGTCCCTTGACGTGGGTGGGGGCTGTCGACCGCTTGCGGGCGCTGAGAAGGTCGGTGCGAGTGCGCAACGAGTTAACGTCTGTCGTCCCGCGCGTTTGAAACTGTTGACCTTCGCATCTTTCGGCCCTTCCCGCGACTCGCACATTAAAAATTGCCAATGCAACCCCATATGATTCTGAAAGCTCTTGACCTGAGCTTTCAGAATCGTATTATGTTTCATTGGAGATTCTTGACAGTTTTGGAGAGAATCCAGCTTTTTTACAAAAGTGCGCGAAGTTTGTGTTGCGCGAAATTGTGGTCAGTACTCGCTACATGCCCGTGTGCCCCACCCAATAACATTGCGCCCGACCTCGCTGACGGCATGTCTCGCTCTCCTTCATCTCCTGGGCCGTCCGCCGCCTCACCCTGCGCACCCTACCAGCCGCGCGTGCCTTTTCGGAAGCCTCACACACGGCGGCGCGAGTCGCGTCGTGGAACGCGTCCCTGACATGGCGGAACTCCGCCCTCACCGCGGCCGTGGTCGGGCAGGGGACTGGCCGCTGATGGGTCGCCATGCATGGGTACTTGGGGCCGCACAAAGCCGGGGTGCCGTCGCAGCAACACTCCCAATCCGTCCGTTGGCCGCAGTACACGCATGGCGGGCGTCCGGCCAGGACACGCACATGATAGTGCATGTGGCCGCCTCCCGCCACTGCTCGTAGTGCTCCGGTCAACATGGCGACGAGCAAGTCGGCATGTCCCGCAGGTGGCTGCGGGGCGGGTGGCGCGAGCGCAGCCTCGCTCGCCTCGACAACCCCCGCATCCCTATCAGTCGCCTCTCCCACGCCTCCTCCGCCTCCTGACGCGGCGCATCAGGCGCATCATCGTCGCCTGGCAGGGCGTCCCCCCCCGCAACGGCGCCGTCGGCGGTGGCCGACGTCGTCGTGGCGGGGTGCTGTGAGGAGGTGGCCCTAGACATAGGTGGGGCCGGCACCGCCATGTGTTGCTCCACATGCGGTGCGGTTGCGGTTGCGGTGCGGTTCCTGACGCGACAGCTCCGTCGCACAGGTACCGGCGCCGGCACCCCACGCCTGCTGCGCTTACCACCAACCGGCATGTTTCCTTTGGGAGGCGGTTCATCCGCGTCGGAGGTGAGCGGCGGTGCCGGTGTGGGGGTTAATACTGCCCGGCCATTAGGGCTCCCGCCGCCCGCCGCTCCGCCGACCCACGCCGCGGCGTGTGCTGCGCCCCGCATAGTCGCCTCGAATATATTATACATGACGCGGGGACCGGTGGGGGGGGGGGGGGATTCGTGCGTTTCGTATGTCGGCGGAACGGCGTGCGAAGCTGCGGCTGGCGAAGGAGGTGGAAGTAAGCGTGGCGGCGTCGGCGGCGTATTACCGTGCGTGCATGCGTGCGCAACCCCGCGGCAGCAAGCGCCGGACTCGGCGTGTGCCGGCGGCAGAGCTGCGAAGCCATGGACACGGTACGGGATCCCAAGTCTGGCTAAGCAACTGCCGAGGCTGGCGGCTTAACCCCCATGTCCGGCGGCTGAGGGACGGGAAGTGCGTAGAAGTTGATCGGCAAAGCGGGCACATAAGCCTGGCTGTGCTAGGTTCCTATTAAGTAATGGCGGTTTGTGCTAAGTAATTCGTAGGGGTGGACCATGCCGCGCAAGTAGGGGGCGGTATAAATGAGGCCGGGCACATATACTGCTCCACGAAACGACACTGTCGCACGTGTAGTTGAAGAGACCCCCCCCCCCCCCCCTCCCCCCCCATCCCCACCCCCCGCCAGGTCGGCCCGCCGGGTCGGCCCGCCGGGTCGGCCCGCCGACCCGCCACGGCATGTAATATCTGTCATGCATCGCCGGGGTATGTGTGAGTGGATGCCCCGCCGCCACATCCCCCCCCCCCTCCCCCCCCATTTACACTTGGGCACTCATTAAGTTTGGGCTGGTTTCGGAGCAGTACATGTACGTATGTATATACATACAATGGAACGTAGGACCTGCGCGGAAAGAGGCGGGGCTTGCGGAGTGCATTGGGGGTGCGTAGAGTAGCGTGTTGGTGAGATTCGGGGTGCATCGGACGCCGGATGCCCATCCACCCAGCGTGACAGACGCGTACGTAATATTCACACTATATATATTCACACGCAAATGTGTGAAAACCGGACATTCCGTGCCGGATGGATGGGAATACGGCGTCCGATGCAGCCAAAACCCCAGCAACACGCTATTCTATGCACCGCCAATGCACTCCGCCAGCACCGCCTCATTCTCTGTCGATTTCGAAAACGCCTTCACATTATCCACCGCTAATTGCAATTGCCACCGTGTAATGTTGTCACGATGTGCGCACACAACAACACTTACTACCGGTTCCGAAGCGGATGGAGGCGGGGCTTGCGGAGTGCATTGGCGGTGCACAAACTAGCGTGCTGCAAATAATTGGGGTGCATCGGACGCCGGATGCCCATCCACCCGGCGTAAAAGACGCGTACGTAATATTCACACTATATTAACACACAAATGTGTGAAAACCGGACATTCCGTGCCGGATTGATGGGAATACGGCGTCCGATGCAGCCAAAACCCCAGCAACACGCTATTCTATGCACCGCCAATGCACTCCGCCAGCACCGCCTCATTCTCTGTCGATTTCGAAAACGCCTTCACATTATCCACCGCTAATTGCAATTGCCACCGTGTAATGTTGTCACGATGTGCGCACACAACAACACTTACTACCGGTTCCCACGCGGATGGAGGCGGGGCTTGCGGAGTGCATTGGCGGTGCGTAGAGTAGCGTGCTGCAAATACTTGGGGTGCATCGGACGCCGGATGCCCATCCACCCGGCGTAAAAGACGCGTACGTAACATTCACACTATATTCACACACAAATGTGTGAAAACCGGACATTCCGTGCCGGATTGATGGGAATACGGCGTCTGATGCAGCCAAAACCCCAGGAACACGCTATCCTATGCACCGCCAATGCACTCCATCCGCAACCCCCGGTAGAGGGGGCAATATCGAGTCAAAATGGGCACATTTACGGACTCGAAAATGTACCCCCCACGTGATCACTTAGACTCGTATATGTACCCACTTTTTGGGTACATTTCAGGTGCAATTTATGACTATACGAGAGTACTAACAATGACAATTCGCCGTGTACCCTTCGCGCCCTGTTCAGCGTAAAGTACTACCCGCCTCAACCTAGGTGGCGGCGCTCTTTTGCGCCCCGTGGTGACTCACCCCGTTGGAGATTTCACTCCTCGCCCCACTCTCGAGTCCACACCACTGTGTTGCACTCCACTCTCTTTAACGTACTTCTGTTGCCGTCATGGCCGACCGTTCTTCTGCCCCGCAAGCCAGCGAAGCCTTTCGCCAGGCCCAAGAGCAAATTCAGCCTTACATCTCCTTCCTAGACAGTTTGCCCCTTCAACCGGATCACAGAGACAAGCTTTTCAAAGAGGGTGTGAATGCCGTTGCTGGACAGTTGCTACATGGGCTCGCCCCTTCTCCGTGTCTGCCTTCGGAGGTAGGTGGACCGTTCTACACCGCGCCTCCATGCGGTACGAGTCCGGAACGGGCCGGTACCGGCCCGCAAAGCCAGCAAAGCAAGCGCCCAACACCCTCGCCAAGCTCCCGCGGGCGGGGGAGCGCTTCTTGTCAAGGGGCGGAAAAGCGTGTGAGATTCGATTGGAGGAAGGTTGGCGATGCAACCTTTCTCACAAGGCAAGCCGCAGTGAAGGAGTTGACCTGGATGATGGACGAATGGAGGCACCAATACACCAGCAAGGGCGCGTATGTGAGCGCTCCTCAGTCGTGTTGTCTGAAGCATAGGCATATTGTACCAGCATCTTCGCATGTTCCACGATTGTATTCACTAACAAGGCGTGGCTATCGGCAGGTGTATAACTGCGCCTCCCACGTTAATTGCCCCGCGCATCTCCGCATCTGTCATGATTTGGCGAGCAAGCGTTGGCAAATGCAGCGCGACCACCGCCTCCACTCGCAGCAGGAGGTTGACGTCGTCGTGGACGGCAAAGTTCGCATTCCCCAGCGAGTTAAAGCCCAGATGAAGGAGCACATCGACGACGCGCCAATGCGACTTGTGGAGAAACTTAACAAAGAAGACAGGAAGATTGCGGACGCGAGGGCGTGGCGAGTGGCGTTTAAAGCCTGGAAAAAGAGCCTCACCCGCGCAGAGAAGGGGCCCCGGGCTTACGAGTCTATTGCCGATCTCAGAGATTGGGCTCGTCGCAACGAGATGCCACCTCCGAACTCCGGTGACAGCGACGCGCCGTTGGAAGACGACAAGTTGGTTGTCCTACGGTTCAGCGAGGAGGCTAAAGGAGTGGTGTTCACAACGATGGGCCTTTTCAGGACCTTGCGCCTCGCCGAAACGGGAAGTCTCCCACTCTGCCTCGCCACGGACGGCACGCACAAGATTCACTACGGTAAGTGGGTCCTGTTGACCCTGGGCACCCACTCGATCGAGTATGACATGGAGAAGTACGCCCTCGTTCACAGCTTCCGCCCAATCTCGTTCTGCTTCGCGCAAGAGGAGGATGGGGCAGCGATGACCCTCTTGTTCCAGGCGACGATGGACACGCACAAGATGTTGTATGGCAGTTCGCCCAATGTGCGCGGGCTCTTGAGCGACAAAGGGGGCGGAATTCGCGTCGCCAAAAGAAACGTTTTCCCTACTGCGAGGGTGCGCCCCCCCCCCCCTCCCCCCCCGCCTCCCGCCCCTCCCCCCGTTTGACGCATCTCGGTGGAATCTCGTGACAATAGGTACGAATCTCCCCCGCTGAGGCGGTCACGCTGTGCATCTCTTGCAGACCATAGGGTGTTGGATACATGTCCTTCACAAGTTCCAGTTCAAGAAGGGCACGACGAGCGTCAACGGTCGACGTGTCCAGGTATGCCGAGGGGAGCACGAGTGGAAGGTGTGCGAATTGTGTGTGAAGGTGATTCACTCTTGCCGCTCCGAGGAACAGGCACAGGCAGTCGGGACCAAGTTGTTGCAAGTGATGGCCAGGTCAGCTCCCGGGCCAGTCGCCCGGTGGTTCGAGGACAATTATTTGGGCGCCAACCTGGACTGGTGGTCGAGCGCCTCCACCTTCGTGGGAGTTCCCGCCAGGAATAACAGCATGGAAGGGTGGCACAATGCTGCCAAGAACGCCTTTCCCAAGGGATTGCGCAACCCCACCGACTCCCTCATGGAGAAGCACTTCCCAAAGTGGCTGGAGGACGAGACGTACAAGCGCGGCACCAAGTCTATCAACCCTGCCTTCCGCATGGAGCTCTCGACGGACGTCCACTTCGCGGTTGACTATCTGCAGGCAGAGGGAAGCCATATGGAGGTCGACGAGGCGTTGTATGTCGTGGGCGACCCCTTCAAGATTGGCACTCGTAGCGTCACTAGAGCAGCGGTGCTGAAGTACCGCAACAGCTTGGCCGGAAATGTGGGAAGCAGGCCGCGTTGGACGATTCAGGCGATTGAGCGGGACTTCCTCTTCCTTAATCGAGTGACCCTTCAAAACGGCCAGCCAAGATGCGACTGCGAGCGCTTTTGGCTGTACGGCATCTGCTCCCACCAGCTTCTGTGGGGTGCCCTACGAGACCCTACGGAGAAGATGCGACTCGAGAGGCTGGCAGGCGACATGAGCGACCGTCCAGGCAGGCATCGGCCTCGCGGTCCTACTGGGGCTCTAGTGCGGCAGCCCCAAGACGGCGGGAACGCGTCGCAGCGCCGTCGCGGAAACGCGGTGCCGCAGCGCGGGAATCTCCGGGCGGCAACGGGTACGGGGGGTCCATCTCCTTCCGCCTCCCCTGCCGCGGGCGGCAGTGGACGCAGGGCGAGGCGTAAATTAAGGAAAACTGCCCGCAGATCGTAGCAGTATGGCTTATGTAAAAGGCGTAATTCGTAATGGCACTCCGCGATCCGACGTACGAGTCTCACTTCTGCGAGGAGAATTCGCAGACGGTACAACGTATAAACTCTCTTGACACTATGTGACAATAACGCATCACTTTGAAGATGGTTATACCACAGAGGCTATTTTCTGTTTGCCTCCCCAGTGTCTCCAGTAACTGCGATGTCATATTATGCGTATTCATAGGTCAAAGAATTATCCGGATATGCACTACTGGGCTGATGGAACCATGCACGAGAGACAGCCAAATGCAACACTGTTTGGCTGTGAGATCGAACCCATACCAGCAGTGGTGAGCATCTTCTCTGCAAACCAGATGGCTAAGCTGCTACATACCTCTGCTGGACCAGTTGAAATTGCAGAGGCAGCATCATTCTTTATAGCCACTATGAAAGAAGACTATTAGTACCCAGACAACACAACAAAAGTCAGATGATCTGCAGGTACATACTGATTTTGGCGAACAATATGATGCGCCCCGCTGCCCCGGGCCGCGGCGCGTTGGCGCCCCGCTGCCCCGGGCCGCGGCGCGTTGGCGCCCCGCTGCCCCGGGCCGCGGCGCGTTGGCGCCCCGCTGCCCCGGGCCGCGGCGCGTTGGCGCCCCGCTGCCCCGGGCCGCGCCGCGTTGGCGCCCCGCTGCCCCGGGCCGCGCCGCGTTGGCGCCCCGCTGCCCCGGGCCGCGCCGCGTTGGCGCCCCGCTGCCCCGGGCCGCGGCGCGTTGGCGCCCCGCTGCCCCGGGCCGCGGCGCGTTGGCGCCCCGCTGCCCCGGGCCGCGGCGCGTTGGCGCCCCGCTGCCCCGGGCCGCGCCGCGTTGGCGCCCCGCTGCCCCGGGCCGCGCCGCGTTGGCGCCCCGCTGCCCCGGGCCGCGCCGCGTTGGCGCCCCGCTGCCCCGGGCCGCGCCGCGTTGGCGCCCCGCTGCCCCGGGCCGCGCCGCGTTGGCGCCCCGCTGCCCCGGGCCGCGCCGCGTTGGCGCCCCGCTGCCCCGGGCCGCGCCGCGTTGGCGCCCCGCTGCCCCGGGCCGCGCCGCGTTGGCGCCCCGCTGCCCCGGGCCGCGCCGCGTTGGCGCCCCGCTGCCCCGGGCCGCGGCTCGTTGGCGCCCCGCTGCCCCGGGCGCAATAATAAAGGAAATGCGGTTTGTGAAATCGACGGACGAGAGACGATTAAACTCTAATCTGCTGTCGAAAACAGTTTCTAATGATCGTCGATTATGACTAATGTTGATTCCCCTGTCACGGACCATACACGAACCCACGTTGCTTGGCGAGGTGCTCCGAGAGATGCGCCGTTAAAGTCGCCGAATCTCTTCCGACGACCAACCACAAGGCGCGTTTGTTGGTGTCGGGGTTTCTTGGGTGCTTCGACGCGATGATAAGTACACGACCCGCTGTCAACAGACTGTCGAGGTAGTCCATTCGCGGGAGGGGGCCTTGCGTCAAGTAGGTGCTCGGAATCTGCACGCAGCTGATATCCGCATTGGAGGCCGCCAGCAACGGTAGGAGAAAGTCCAAGTGACTGAACCAAGGCGACGTCACGACGACAAAGGGCTCGTTGCACAGGGCAGTGGCCTTGTCGTGTGTTTCCGGCGACAAAGCGTCGGCGACGAAGTGGGACACGCGAGACGGGTTGATGTCGCTCAATATCACCCTCCTGGCCCTCCCGAACAGAGCGTGTGCCGTGCCGGCGAAGCCGCTGCAGGGATCCCACACGCAGACCTGTCGCCAAGTCTTAACGCAGGCCGTCAAGCAGTGATACTCCCACGGAGATGTGTAGATGCACGGTGGGTTATTGCCCAACATCTTGCGGTAAAGAGCGTGCCCGCGTTTCAGCGTGTGCTCCGACCACGCGCCAGGCATCCCCGCAGTCAAGCGAGCTGCGTACGTTGACAGCGTATCACCAATCTCCGGTAAAATCCGGCGCAACAGCCTGTTTCAACGGTTCCACCACGCAGGGAAGTCGGGTACGGAAAGCGACTCGTGGTTACAAGAGGTCGGAGCGATAGTAGACGGGTTTGTACGCGAGAGATGCGGGCGTTCACCTGCCCCCACTGCGGAGATGCGGGTAATCCCATCCCTCTCGGTTAATTCTCTCCACCCTCCGCATCTCTTGCTCGTCAGTCTTGCCTGCGGTGGCCTCACCCACCGCTGCTTTGACGTCCTCCAGGATGTAGTCGTCGTCCCCAATGTGGGCCTCCGGGCTCCAGTGCCGCATCTCTTTCGCCGCCGCCATGGTTCTTGCTGTCTCGTGCATGCGACGGTAGGCCTCGTCCTTGTGGTCGACTTCAGGCAGGAAGGCAGCCATGCCGGGGACGTGGTAGGACAGAATTTGCCACTCCGGTCCTGGCATCATGGCGCCTGTGTTGGGGTGCAAGCTCAGAAAGATGCGGAAGCAAGGGCTGACACCCGCAACTTCCTTGCATCTCGGGCATCTTGTTGCGAACGCAGGGTTGACGCCTCCCTTGGGTGGGCTGGCGTGGACATCTTGTGCAGGCACGATAAAAGCAAGACCAGGGCGCGAGTATGTCGCAGCGTCCTCGTTTCCAGCGCAGACGTCCATGCGGTACCGGTCGTCCACGACGCCGAGGGGAACGAGAGATTTGCTCTGAGCGAGGCGCCCAGTGCAGAGATTCCGAACCTTCCGGAGCTCAGCAAGGACCTCCGGCCGATTCTGCTCCAGCCACGGCACGACGCCAAGCGACGAGGCTGCAGCCACTTCCCACTGAGCGAAGATGTAGTGAGAGTCACACGCGAGGGTCAGATTCCACCCTACTGGTGTCTAAAACACAATGGCACTGTGGAAGGCGAAAAGGGGTGTTGGGGAAGGGGGGGAGGCTCACGATTCCAGGTGCAGCCCACTTCAAGGCGTCGACGATAGTCACATCTCTCCCCCTCCGGACGGCAGTCAGTGGCGCACAGCAATTGAGAAAGATGATGAGGAGGAGCCCCCCCGCCACGCCATCTACATGGGCAGGACCCGAGCCGCAGTCCGGGTCTGCCATGATGAGGGCCTTGTGCCGGGCAATGTAACCAGGGGACGAGATTCGTAGCTGCCGGTGAGCTTCTTGGACATACTCGTTGCAAATCCCCCGCAACTCGTTGTACACAAGCCGGTGTTCATCGGAGGCCAGGAAGGCTCGCATGTTCACCGTGCTGTCGTCCCCGCCCCTCCCCCGCAGTCTCAGGTCATCAAAGCCTGCGGGTCGAGGGGTGTTAGAGGTCGTTGGTGAACAAGGACGTAAATAAGGAATGGGAAAGGGGGCTGGTGTCACCACTCATGTCGAGATGCAGCTGCTTCCTGCCGCCTCCAATGAAGGTCCACGCCTTTTCCTCACCAAGGGAACCGGCAAGACGTGCAGCGACCAGCCTGTCCCCTAGGTCAGCGACGCGGTCGCAAAGGTCTTGGGACCCAAAAAACGAGCGGACGGGTGTTTGAAGGAAGTCTTGGTTGCCGACAAGAGTGGCGACGGTGGGGTCGGTGATTGGCGAAGATTCCCCGACAAGGCGAGGCGCGACAAGTCGCTCAGCGAGGGGCGTGGGTGCAGGCTGCCCACGAAGGGGAGGGAGAGGAGCATACCGCTGGAAGCCGAGCCTGGGTGCACTTGGAGTGCTCCCTGTCCTAGGCCTGCGGAAGACTGTTGGTGCGAGAGTAGGAGGCCGAGATGTCCGTGCAAGCGGCGTTACGGGCTTTGCGTCCCGAGATGAGGCCTTTTTGGGCGGAGATGTGGGTCGGGGACGCAGGGATGGGGCACCGCCTTGGGAAGATGTGGCAAGGCGACTTCCAGCAGCGGCACCCGAAGGCGCCTGACGGCTTGACCGGGTTTCGCGTTTCGGCTTAGGCGCCTGGAAGGGGTCGTCGTCCTCCAATTCTGTCGCCATCTTCAAAGGAGGACTCGGCCCGCGCTTCTCGGAATGCTTCCTACGCAGCTTCATGGGCGACAAGGTGGTCTTGCCTCCTGTGCTCAACGCACCGTGCGAGCGCTTCGTCGCTACCGAAGGCTGAGACTCACTCGGCGGCTTGGCAGTCACCGAGGGACCAAGCCTGCTGGGGGGAGGCGGCGGAGCTGCTCGAAGCTCGAGGAGACCTGCTGCAGCGCCTTTTTGGGAACCATCTCCACCGGACCCCGCTGGCGGTGGTTGAGATGCGGGCTTGGAGGACCCGCCAACTTGACGAGGCGCCGCTACGACCTGGTAGTAGCGATTGTCGACCAAGACGGTGCGGGGTGCCGAGCTCCCTCGGCAGGGCTGGCAGGTGTTGGTGGACTTCGTGAAGCGTTTGTTCTTGATATGTTGAATGCCGCGCCGCATCTCGTAGTCGTTGTGCCATTCGCGCACGCTGCGAATCGAGTAGCCACAGTGTTTCACAGTTCTACTCTGGCACTCAACGAAGAGGACAGACTCCACGGCATCTTGCCAAGATGTCTCCGGCCATGCTCCCTGGCTGCCATTGGTTTCTTGGAGTGCCCTCTTGCGGTCGGCGTAGGCGTGCTCGTTATGAGGCTCAGGGAGCGCACGCACCCACGGCTTCCGTACACCACTTGCAGCAGTGCTCGTGAACACTTTGGTCGGTACAATGTCGAGAGTCAGCGCAATCTTGTTCGCGGCTGTGTCGGAGAAGCCAAAGTGCCTGACAGTTTGCGGCAAGTTGCCCACCGAGAAGCAGGGTGAATTTGTGGCCAAGGGGAAGAACTCGATGGGGAATCTCGTGAGCTTGCCGTGGAGATGCGGGTAAACAACATCCAGACGGTCCTTGGTGTTGAAGGAGGGGTTCTCGGAGATGTGCGCACACTCGAAGAAGGGTGCCCAAACCTTGGCCAATGTGTCGACATCGTCGTCGCCAATGAGGAGCTGGGGGGGTTCGGTCACACCGCTGTGGCCTGGAACAGGCATCTTCACGAAGAACCTCCACAAGAAGAACGTGGCGATGGCTCTGGCTGCAAGCACGCATCTCGCCCAGCAGGTGCTGGCGTCTCTTTGTTGCGTGACGACCCCGTGGAAGAAGCCGTGGCCAGGGGGTGGGGGGTTCCACCCCCCCAGGGAGGGAGGCCTAGAAATCTCCAGCCAAACAGCTTGCCAACCGGAGTAGGGGATGGCGCGGGTGGGTACCTTGACTGAGACGCAGGAGTCGTAGATGAAGACAGGGGCGACCAAGGCACCATCTCGCGACTGCCAGACAGCAAACGCGAAGTGCCCTGGAGTCGTGACGATGTCTAGCCACACGACGAGCTTGCCCTTCTCGGGAACGCGGTATGTCTTTCTTTGAAACCTGACGACGATGAACTCCCACGTCTTCGCGGCGTCTTGGCCAAGGTGGCGCTTGTCAAAGACCGAGATGGGCACCCGGAGCTCCATACCTGCAGGGCAAGGGAAGAGGTCCACGATGGCGTGGAGGCAAGGCATGAAGAAGAAGTTCGAGTTGGGCGACACGTTAACCACGTTGCGAATGACTCTTGTCAAGAGCTTGTGATGCTCCTTGTAGTCGTCGGGATGCCCGTCCTGTGGTTCGGGCCAGGTGGCGAAGTACGCAGGGAAGTCCCGCTCGTAGCAGTTCCACTCGCCGAGCATTGGGTCGACAAGTGGCGATTCTTGTTGAAGGGGGGTCGTGGAGATGGTCTATGTAGGGAAAGGGGGGGGGGGGGGGGGGGGGACGTGTGAGAATCTTTCCCCTCACGCGCGAAGATGCGCACATGTTTGAGGTTCTGTTGACAAGGGGCGAGGGGTTACCATTTTGCTCCCACTTGTGGCGCTTGTGGCGGGGCTCGTTTGTCCAGGCGGACACCCTCCGACAGTATTGGGCCCCTCCCCCTCCTCCTCCTCCTCCTCCTCCTCCTCCTCCTCTTCCTGTCCGAGCTTGTCCTCATGAATCGTGGCCAAAGGTTGACCTTGACCGGCTCCAGACTCTTCGACATCGGTCTGGGTGAGTTGAGATCCCTGAGATGCGCGATGGCGAGATGCGCTTAACGCAGCCCACGGCGCCGAGATGAGTGACGCTAACGAAGATGCGAGTCCGCGTACCGTTGGAGTCGCTCCGGGGAGTGGGTCCAAAGGTGGCACGCCTTGAGGCTGGGGGTTAGGCTGAGGCCCCGGCTCAGCCAAAGGCTGCGAATCTCCGTACCAAGGCCATGGCGGTCCGCTTCGCTGTTGCCCACCGCTCGGTTGCAGGGGCCTTATGGGCTGAGTCGTGGGTATTGGAGCCTGAGACGCCCTCCTGCCCGAACGCAAGTGCATCTGCGGAGAATCTTGCGCCATGGGGGTCACTAGCAGTGTGTCGAGAGGCCTGCTCGTTGGGTCAAAGCCAAGCGCAGCTGCAGATGCCCCCGCCACCGGAGTCTTCAACCGGGCAGAGGTGCGTTTTCCTTTGCGAGGACGGTCTGCCATGCTTTTGTGAACCAAGATGCGTGAAGATGCCTCCCTGAACAAAAGCGCGAGGGTGCTTGCGAGTGATAGAGGAGTGAAAAGAACAGCGGCGGAGTAGCATTCGAGGCAAAAACGGTTACCATGGAGTGGTAGCGACGCATCTCGTCAAGGGGCGGTGGACTGTTGTGTAGTACATAGTGCAGTACAGATGAAGGGTACCTCGTACAGTGCTGGCAAGAATGTGTGAAAGGCCAGTTTTGCCGTACATTCGTACGGTATTGGGCGGGACTCAGTTTTTGCACCCCCCTTGGGGGGTGCAAAACCGAGTTAAGGGGGGTACATTTTCGAGTCCGTAAATGTGCCCATTTTGACTCGATATTTGCCCTTTTTCCCGCAACCCCCGCCTCATTCCCAGTCGTACGTGCTTGTGCACACGCACGGAATGCGAACACTGCTCCGAAACCACTGTCACATACCCCGCTCATTGGGTACCGATTGCAGCGCATGCATGGCTAAATATTTGTTTACATAAACCGGGGGGGGGGGGGGGGGGCACAGTGTCCCGCTACTCACCCTGCATTGGATTAGGGCGACGATTGCAAACAAGACGAGGAGGCGCGAATGAACTGTTGCGACGAAACCACGCGATGTGCCCGGTGACCTTCATATCCTGCACGTCCACCGATGCAAGTAATAAGGACAGGAACCCCCCCCCCCCCCTGCCAAAGTGGAGGAAGTGCAGGAGTACAACCGGAGCATGACGTGATCCATTGTCGCTTATTTACAAGCACGGGCGGTGCTGCCAGACCCGATCATCTACGGCGGGATGGAGGCGGCAGCGGCAGCAGCAGGAGCCGCAGCCTCAACAACAAGCCGCAGCTCCTTCGCTCTGGCATGGATGCTGGCGTAGTCCTCGTCACTGTACAAATGGTTTGGCAACACAGCATGATCCCCAAAGTGGGCCACATACTGCACCGCCAACTCGTGATTGCGTTTCTCCGCAGCATCACTGCGGGGGGTGATGTGTGGGTAGAGTGCCTCGTTGTAGGCTGCCAGGAGCGGCGTGTACTGGGTAGGGTCGTCCGCACGGCCGCGGCCAGGCAGTCCCAGAAGGTGCCCCTGCCCGTACAAGCGGACATTGCCACGCCCGTAGCACTTGGGACATGGGTTACCGCTGGGCAACTCAACTAGGGCGCCCACGGGCCCGCGGTGCGTCGTGTCCGACCCAAACATGTACCCATGGTATTGTTCCATGTAGGGCATGTCCTCCTCGGGGACACCCATGCCACGCTCCAAGTCCTCCAGGGGCTGCATCAAGTTCTTGTGGCTCATGATGAAGTCGGTAGCTCCCGGATCTGTCTCCGCCATCGTCCTCTCCGTAAGGCAGTGATGCTTGTGGCCCTTTTCATGTCACTCAACACATGGATGGCACTCAGTCCCCGCCCCCGCCCCCGCCCCCGCCCCCGCCACCGGCCTGGGTGGGGGTGGGGGGGGGTGGGGGGGGGTGGGGGGGGTACCGAATGTGCTTCACGGCATCTGTAAAGCTCACTTGTGGCCCGCGGTACACCTCAGTGGGGCGGCAGTGGCACGTGCATGCAAGGATGGCGTGTAGTTTTGGAGCCTGCCCATCAATGTAGGTGATCTGAGCGGGGGCATCCGCTGGGGTGAACAGCAACGCGATCACCGGCCACGACCAAAACTCTGGTGCTAGCTCGCCGGCCTTCTCGGCACCAGCCACGAAAGCGCGCCGCAATTCCAGCAAGGCGGCAAACAAGGCCTTCCTGCAAGGCACACGCTCAGAATAAGCGACGCACGAGTCAGGGGTTGAAGGGGGCGGGGGGGGGGGGCACCTCATCCTCTGCCTCTGCTTTTTGCCGACCCAGGTCTCAAGCGCACTCCTTGCCCAATGCCACAGCTCCCACGGGTCGACTTTGCCCTCCTTTTCCCCGTCATGCGGCTTCACCTGCGTGTGGTCTGCAACGTCCAGGTGTTCCGGGGGCAGGATGACCTGTTGGTGTCAGGGGCACACACACCATGCTCAACACCATGCTCATAACCACGACGTTTGTACTCCCTTCCGCTCCGCCGCGTCCTTCGCTGAAACCAACTAGGTTTTGTGCGATGTGCGACAACAAACCCACCTCTAGCAGCCCGGGAGCGTTCAGATCCGGGTATGGCGTCGGGACCTCATTAGGGAACCTTCTCAGCAAGGCATGCGCGGCGTCTTGTCCGAGAAGCCTACACAGCTCCATGTGTACGGGGTCATAGGTACCACCATCATGTAGCCACCGCTCGAGGTAGGCTTGCAACCTCGTCGTCGCATCTTTATCAGCGAGGAGCTCGGGGATTTAACATCGTTTGACATGGCGGCAGGTTTAATGGGGGGGGGGGGGGGGGGGTGCCCACGCATGGGGATTTGCGGCGCTGGGTGGAGCGGCGGACACTCACCCGCTCCGCTCCTACATGTCGTGCACATCTTCGTGCACATCGGTGCACACCGTTGCTGCACACGGTGCGCACATCCGCGCACATTCGTCGCGCACATATACACGCGCGCCCTACCGCATATATTATCCCGGATTCACTCGGTGAAACCACGTATTCATTACGCCGTGCTTCTTCAACAATAAACACTGCGAAATTACTACCCCGACACAATGCCGCACCGACTAGCTCTTGTAAATACGTGCATATAAATAGTAGTGGCGCGCTGCTCCTCGCCTCCGATGTGTCGTTGACTGCTGCGGAAGGCGGTCGTCGACTGGGTGTTAGTTTCTCCACCTCAGCCGCCCCCCCCCCCCCCCCCCTTCACCGCTCACAGCGCCATGGCAGACCTCGTCCCCCGGGCAAAAGTGGGCGGCGAGCCTTGTTGTCTCGCGTGTCCGCGCCGCCGGCATCGAGGAGGACGAGAAAGACATGAGGAAACGCGTGACAAGGTGGGCGCGCAACAAAACACTCCACCCTCCACATTAGCACGCACCTACTCGTTGCTAACTTGTGCCGCGCGCAGGTTCGTCCGGGAGCGCCGTAAGGCCCACCTCAACGCCAAGGCTTCCACAGTGCCAGCGGCGCAACTCGCGGTGGCCGAGGAGGCCGCATCCTCAGCCGCTTAAAGGCGAAACGATTGTGGCTTGTTGTGGGCGTCTGGGCACAGGGATAAGGAAGCTCATGGCGGCGTCGTCGACGGCACAGCCTCCCGGGGTGGTGAAGAAACCGACGGATGACAAGAAGCGGAAGAGGCCAGTATGGAATTTTTTTTTTAGCCACGCCCGCCCGCCTCCCCCCCCCCCCCCCCGCCACATGCCCCGACGGCAGCTGTCGCGAATATTGTAATTCAAACATTCTTCGGCAAACCGCTGCCTGCCCCCGCCCTCCCCCTCGCGAATATTTATGTAACGTGAGCACTCTTTGGCAAAACATGGCAGCCAAATCGCCCATCTGATGACCTTTGATCGGACGGCTGGCAGGCCCGTTCAGCAGTACTAGCTATAATGTACACAAAATCCCCAAGTGTTACCAAATACGTACGGCTGCGATTTGCGCTCCCATGTACTAATAGTCGTAGTTATCCACATGACGACTCGTCATCGCGCCCGGGTTCGTACTAGATACCCGGTACCGGCTTAATAAATATATCGCGTACTACCCGGTACTGCACGGACAACCTCGTACCTTATACGTCAGTGCCATGTAACACGTCACCGCGTTGGTACGACTACCACAATGATTACAAAAAGGATTTATCGCCCGCCGGCAATAACGCAGGATGTAGTCGCTACTCGCACGTAACTGGACGGACGTGCCGCCACCAGCAGCAGCCTTCACGGATAGATAATAGTCGCTAGTAGTAGTGCTTCGTCACCCGTATGTCACATCTCATTCTCACAGTGTTGGTGGGCGTGCTAGCGCAGCAGCAGAAGAGGGCGGGCGGCATCATCAAGCACAACACCAACGCGGTCAAGAACCTTGCCGCCACGCAAGCCGTCTCCGGCGACAACGTCGACGAGGGCAGTTCCCCGGAGCGCCCCGGCCAAGAAGGCCAAGTAGCCCGCCAAGCCGGCAGATGGAGTGCCGACCCGGGGCCGGGGTTGTGCCGGGGCTAGGGCGGGCGGTGGGCCGTTCGGGTCGTGGGCCGGCCGCCGTGCCGCCGTAGCCGCTACCTTCACCCGCGAGCAGCAGGCCGGCCGCCGAGGCGAATGTAAATGATTTATCCCGCCCGCCCACTTCCGCGCGCCTCGCCGCCCACTGCCGCGCGCCCGCTCACTGGCTGTGCCGCGCGCGCTATCGTGGATTAGGCTAGAGCGCAGCGAGATTGTCGGGCTTCTTCTACCTGTAGACGCAGATGCAATAATAGTCCACCGCGGATATAGCGTCGTGATGATGAGTGATATGCGCATGATGCAGGTTATCACGAGTATGTCACGGAATGACTACAAACGAGTAGTGCCATACTACTGGTAAGGCAGATCACATGATGAGTATTATACTTACATGAGCTAGCAGCAGAAGGCGATATCGATCACATGATGAGTACATGGTATATTACAATATAACTACGAAGTGGTGCGGGAGCCTCGTGACTGGTGCACGGACGGACACCGGTACCTGATGTAGCTATTGTATTACTATTATTACATCAGGGCTTTAACAAATGCGCACCGCAAACATAACTAACAGCAATAACTATGCAAGGTTGCCAGCAAAAGAGAGACAGAATAAGCATGAAACCAAGGTCGAGCATGAGGCTAGGGAGCCAAGAACCCGATGTAGCTATTATATATATACAGCATTCAGGTTTAAATACTTCGCAATAGTTGGCAGGCGCACGTCACTCTGGCACTACTACCGCCGGCCTAGCAAGGACCCTACCGTAAAGTAAGTTCGCCCCGGGACATTTGCCGAAGCCGCCCCAGCACTTGACCTCTTGCGCCAACTGCAGTCGTGGGTCTGGCATAGCCCTTGGACCAATGCATCAACCGGGTAGACGACCCCGGACACGCCGGGCCGATATTGCCGAAATGCATCGACCAGGATTCGATCCTAGGACCTCTCACACACGAGGCGGCCGAGCGGACAAGGATTGTACGGGTACCTTGTCCGTATCGATCCCGGGACCCTACCGTATCTCGCGTAACAGCAACGGCGGAGATTGCAACTACCCGTACCGCACCAATATTTGGCAGTGATGAAAATGCTCCTGCTACAACGTAGATGATACGGGTAGTCAAGGTGAACCTTGCGTATTAGTGTTCATGGTCACTTCATAAGCGTAGCGCCTATATTTGTATGCTGGTGCAGCCCGTATCCCGCCTCGTCATAGTCCACGTGCACGTCGGTGCAATTTCTTATTATTCATCGTACCGGTAGTCGATCGCGTATGATTCATCGACGTTTCCAATGTATGGCAGGCAGCAGGTCCCTACTGTACCACGTAGTACAGCAGGGTACAGCAGGTCAGCAGGGTATGTAGTAAGGATAGCCGTCACCGGGTCCTCGAATTTTTCGCCTACCAACTCCATTAGTACATTTATACTGCGATACAACCCGCGGATAACCCCTGGCCCTATCAGCAAATTACGACATCAAATCTCATTACACGTCAGATCTGCGGATTAATAAAAACAGCCCGAAATGCTAGCGACCAGTCGCTACCAGGTAGTGCCTCGGGGATACTGGTTAGACCATAATATCCAACATTTGTTGTACATATACCACAGCACAGATTTGAGAGGCCAAAATGGCATCATGCAAATCATAGTTGGAGTATTTACACTGGCCTACGGGGGGCCCAAATGGCCTGTGTTGATATCCCCCGGGGTACATAAAGCATACCGACCGCCAAAAAGTGGTCAACACTGTTTTGCCCTTTTCAAACTTGTGGGATAGGGGGGGATAGGGGCGCGCTGTGTCACCGCCCGGACGCTGTGAGTTGATGTGTGTACCCCGAGCTTGGGGTTGAGGGTGCGGATCGGGTTAAAAAACATACGGCTGCGCAAGCCGTCCTCCGTCCGTCGCACGGTTGCGGGTCACCGGATCGTTGTTGAATAGCATGATGATTTGTGTGGCACCGTCGGCACCGGGGGGGGGGGGGCGTGGAGGGGGAGAGATCGATTGGGGGCTGACAGGACAAGCGGTTCAAAACGTGGAGGTGGCGGCGGCAGCACGTGGGAGTCGGGTGCCTGCGAGTTTTTTTTTGCGGCAGACTGTTCGGATCTTGGGGGGTTGGGTCATGCCGCCACGCGGCGCATCGAGAGTGGCGCCGACCACGGCCTCCTCTTGCTCCTCATGTCCATTGATGTCCATGGTGGTTGTAGTGATGGTCTCATGTGGAGTCTGCTCTTCATGCCCCTTAGGCTATGGGCGGTGGCCGGCATTTGGCCGGCGGGTCGTCCGGTCGTCGGTCGGTTCACCATTTCACTTGAGTACACTATCAGCATCAAAGGCGCGCCGGCTCGGCCAGATATAGTACATACGCAATATGTCGCGCGCCTGGTGAAAAGGGCCGGCTGGAAAGTGAGAAGTGACCCCAAGGAAATCTCTTGCGAGTAAGATGTAGTATTGGTGGGCCCAAGTGGTGCACCAAGTGCTGCCCCGCGATGAGAGGGTGCCCCGATCCGCGGCCAAACATGCGACAGCGCACACCGTGCGGCGCACCCCCTTGCTCACCTCACCCACTATGCCGAAGACCATGCCCGTGTACTCCGACATGCATATATGAAAATAAATCCCCGCCAGCGGGCGGGGCGGATATGCGATGGATGCATCCCCCTTAAGCCATCCTTACCATTGTAGGTGTTTGCGAGTACACAGCACATGCGGTTACGCATCCCGGTACGAGTGTCCCTATATAATGATAGATTAACGTCTACAGGTATATCACGGTGGCCTGGACTCAACCGGTTGCGCACATCACCTGCCCCACCTCGTCGTGCGGGTTGCGGGCCGCTTTCTTACTCTTAATAAAGGGGCTTGGCTGATGTTACTATTGATCTCCTGCTAGACCTGCTATTTTTAGCGGTAGATTTTGTACTCGCGATTGCTGTGAAATTCACATCACGGCGGTACTAGTACAGGTATCTGTATCCGTACACGGCGGAGTACACGGTATTTAGGGTTGCCGCGACTCGTAGCGCTTCAGTACAGGTAACTATCGGTAGCGCGTTTGACTAATATTCACCGGAGTACACGTACGCCCTGCGTACAGCAGCGCAACATGCGTTTGGCAATCCAATCCTGAACGTCAGCAGAGCAGGAAATGACTCTGCCGGCTCGTCTCAGCAGGGTCGCGAGTCCGCTAGCCACACCCCTGCCTGGCGTCAACAACCTCTCCCCGCCACGCATTCTTTGATCGCGATATAATTCTACGCGCTGATGAGCCGCTCAGCGTCCGATGTATGTAGATAGATACCTAACAAGTATCTACACAGTATTAGGGCGCCGACAAGACGAAGAAAGAAGCTGCCTCTATCACTCTCGAAAGGCATACTGCCGCCATACTCCAGGCTCGTTAGATATGTCACGTCAGGGAACGTATCATTAGGCTAGAGTCGTGCCAAGCACGCCGCTGCCAATGAATAAGTCCTGCGGCGGGGTCGCCGCTACGGCGGCGGAGGTTTTTGCTGCCGGCGGACGCATGCCCGCCAGCTTCCTGTGCCCCATCAACGGGGGGGTGTTCACCGACCCTGTCATCGCTGCGGACGGCTACACGTACGAGCGGGCAGCCATCACCCGCTGGTTAGTGTTTAACGGGCTGAGCCCCTTCACCCGAGACAATCTGGACGTCAACAGTCTGCAGCCGAACCGGGCGCTCAAGAACGCCATTGACGAGTGGGAAGCCGCCGTGGCGGCGCAGGTGCGGGAAACTGGCGGCGTTCCCCGGGTGCGGTTCCAGGACATCGAGATCGCGGAGGACGGCGGTCGGGAGGCAGCGGAGGGGTCATACAAGCGCGTGGTGAGGGGCAGGCTGGTCTCCGATGGGCGGAGCATCGCGGTGGGAAGATGTCGTAACGGCGAGTCGCTTGAGGTGGAGGCGGAGGTCATGCACCGGCTGGGGCGACACCCACACATCGTGCCGTTTCTAGGCGTGGCGGTCGACGAGTCTGGAACGGAGCACCTGGTGACAGAATGGGCGGCGTATGGGTCGCTCGATAGCGTGCTGGGGCGTCTGGGCGACGAGGTACCGCGGCTGCAACCCCTTGTGCAGCTGACACTGGCGCAGCACGTGTGCGAGGGGATGCAGGCGCTGGTGTGCAGTGGCGTGGTGCACCGGGACCTCGCGAGCCGAAATGTGCTCGTGTACAGGCGCCTGAGCACAAGCGACCCGTCAACGGTAGACGTGAAGGTGCGCAACCATTGTTGCCGTCAGTCGACATATGTCGTCGACGGCTCACTGCAAACACCGATGAAATACCGACTGGTCTCCCAGGACGATGCCTTTGCGGGAATACTAACTCGATATTTTTATGGATATGAAAACAATAATTGACTGAATCCATGATAAAGGTACTCCCAATAAGCAAAGTGATCGAGTCTCAAAAAGCAATATCAATGCTGGAACGACACCAAGTTGCTGGCTGCAGCATCGGATTTTCATAAAATTCATTGCTAGCAGCTCAGCTCAAGGTATATATACTTATCCTTACTATGAGCGTATATATTGTTAGAATGTTTCTGTGCGCCCTATACAGATCACGGACTTTGGGCTTTCCAAACCCGAGCAGTACTTCTGGACACGGCAATCGGGTGCCGCTGGTGGCCTCCCTATCCGCTACATGCCGCCTGAGGCGATTCAGCGCAACCGCTGGGGCGAACCGTCCGATGTATGGGCATTTGGTGTCCTCATGTGGGAGGTGGCTACCATGGGCGCCATACCGTACCAGTCGCACGGCGTGTTCAAGGACGACGAACAAGTGCAGGTGGGCGTCTGCAGCGGGGCGCTGCGGCTGCCACGTCCTCCAGGGTGCAACGACTGCATACACGACATCATGACGAGGTGCTGGGAGCAACAGGCAGCGGCACGTCCTACCTTCAGGGAGCTCCATATGCTGCTGCGGGAAGCCATCTTTGTGCTCGGAGCGACTGACACTGCTGGCGGTACGGCAACAGCGGTGAGACAATCACGACGTGCCCATCGTTTTTGACGTGTGGTTGACCGCCTTTCTTGGTCGAGCTCAAAGGCGACGCTACACAGTCCCCTGGAGATGAAAGATACAAAGCATGTGATAAAATGGCATCAATAAACCGCTCATAGCATTTAGTTGGGTCACAAGAGTAATGGATAGGTTTGCACCACAGGGATTTCCAGATGAACATAATCTGCCTTTCTTGAAGGGGGGGGGGGGGTACAAACACCGACATGCATGTAGCCAGCCAAGAGCCTGGTTGCGGGGCTGTGTACCGCTAACGGTCAATACTGGCGCACTTTGATGATTGTACTACGTTTAATACCCATATTGTACCCACAAAATGTTATCACCGCTCCGGCCATTAGTCCATTTTCTGCTCTGTCAGTTGTCAGATTACACCGCATGATTGCCCCCCCCCCCTCCCCCCCCCCCCAACCCCCCCCCCCCCCCCCCCCTCACCTGGGGATTCAGGCTCCCATCGGCAGGGTTCACCAACCAGGGCTATCAGATGCCCAGCAGGAACACATTATCGCCAGGCAGAGCCTGGTTCCTCCAAGATTGCCTCCTCTTCCTGGCTCGCCATCCTACGCCCCCATTGACGACAGACACCAACTGCCCGTAGGACACAAGCAGCAGGGTCGCCCCCGCATCCCCATGGGCAGTCTCCGCTCAGCGGCTTATACGGAGGCTCAGAGGACGGTAGGCCCCATCGGAGCGCAATGACGCCGAGAGCCTTGTCGAGCAGTGATTGCCTGGATGAATAGAGTGGCAGTGATATATACCGATGATAAAGTTCGCATTTGTTGGCAGACGACACGGCGGCATCAGTCGGTCTGTTGATGCCCCGATAATACCATACCCACGCATTAGGTTCGCTGTAGTATTTATCGTTTTCCAGGCTACCCCCCTGCAAACAGAGAGTAGTTATACTTTTCTGGAAATATGGTTGAAATGCAGCATGGAATGCCCGACTCGATTGGAGCGAAACACTAAATTATGTATGCTGTGACCGCGGCGTAAACCTCGATTGAATATCAGTAGATACTAGGGGTATATATGGTGGCGGCATCCTTTTCCTCATTTGAAATTGTACGCATTGTACCCCGACGTGCAGGAGAGCCGGACGCTGCAGGCAGTTCGCCGCGAGCCACTGGAACCTGTGGAACCTCGGGAGCCCGACAGCGGCTCGGCGAGCGGGAGCTGGCGACTCCTCCGCTGGCTGCACAGGCTGAGCAATGTCGTCGTCATCATTTCCGTGGTACTGGCGGTGACAGGTGTCGTTCTCCTGGCCTTCGCAGCGATTGCCGGACTGTCTGGTGCTGGGAGGGCAACGCCTCCGCCCCCTATTCTCAGCCCGACTCCAATTCCCATCGTTGCTCCCACCCGCAGCCCGGCGCCCTCGCTCACTACGTCGTCTACTCCCGCGCCAATGCGAAGCCCAACACCGGCACCCACCCCCGGCGCCAACACGTAGCCCAACGCCCGCGCCCACAACGCATCCGACGCCCACCCCGGCGCCAGCTCCCGCTCCTACCTCCAGTCCAACACCGGCGCCCACCCCGGCGCCAACACCTGCTCCAACACAAGGCCCAACGCCCGCGCCCACGCCGCCTCCGCCCACTCTCGCACCAACGTCAGCTCCGACTAACAGTCCGACACAGGCGCCAACTCCCGCACCAACTCAAAGCCCAACACTGCTACCCGCCCCCGCGCCGACTCCCGCTCCGAAATTCAGTCCAATCCCAGCGCCCGCTACTTCGTCAGCGCCCGATGGAATGTGCATCCGCCCAACGACCGCACCGACGCCATCCCCAATCTCTGAAGATGCGCCGTGGCCTACATTTGACCCCGGCCCGCTACCGCCCCCTGCCGTGCACGCGGCAAATATCGTTGCAGTGGTTTTCAGTGCTGATGGGAGCCGGCTGGCTACTGCGGCTTGTGATGGTATTATCACCGCCAACCTGTGGGAGGTCTCCAGTGGCAGCTTGCTGCAGACATACAGGCTCCCTGCGTGCACGCGGATAGACTTATCCTTGGCGCTCAAGGGAGATGGCGCGCGTCTGGCAATCGGAAATGTGAGCTGGCGCACTTACCTCATGGATACCTGCACCAGCAAAATTCTACGTACGTTTGAGGGGCAGAATCCCAGCTCAGATGTCGTGCCCCTCAGCACGGATGAGACTTTCATGGCGCTCACCAACAGGGACCAAGACAGCATCCAGCTGATGGACCCATCGACAGGAGCCACATTACGCTCACTGGATATGCCTGTCGCACGTTCGGTGGTTGGTTTGGCATTGAGCGGCGACGGGCGTCTGCTGGCAGCGGGCCTGTCACTCGGAGGTGGCGTTCACTTGGCCCGGCTGTGGGATACTGACAGCGGCGTCCTACTGCACACGCTGGAGGGGCACACTGCGACGCTGCAGGCGGTGGCACTGAGCACAGACGGCAGCGTGCTTGCCACTGGCAGCACAGACGGCACGGCAAAGCTATGGGACACTGCCACGGGCGCCCTGCTGCACACTCTAGACGAGTGTGGCCGCACGCGATGCTTCTTGACACTCGACGCGGACGGCAGCCTGCTGGCTGCTTCTGATGGTCGCGCCACATTGCGTCTTTAAAGCACCTCCACCGGTGCCCTGCTGCGCACCTAGATCACCACCAGGAGGCCGCCAGGGTTGCCTCCGTGTATTCCGTGTCGCTGAGCCAGGACGGCCGGCTGCTCGCCAGTGCAGGATCAGACAAGACCGCCAAGATATGGGACACCGGTACTGGCGCCCTTTTGCGTGTGTTCAGACAAGCATTAAGCGGCGATGAGCGCGTTGATATAGAGCCGATAAGCGTTGGCGGCTAGATAGTTCCGAATGGATCATTTTGGCGTCCCCCCCCCCCCCCCCCCCGGTCAGACTTTAATTTTCGTGTAGGTGAATCGGACATACCCGTACATATCAAATCCAAGCTCCAATGCCCGCGGGACACAGGTAGCGCACTACCATCGCTTTATTATATGGTTCACATTAAATAAACTTATAATATACTCCATCGTTTCTCCACAAAGTTTTCTTATGTAGGTATACAATAAATGACCGCGTGTTCGCGCTCAAGATGACGATAGTTTACAGACATTATATTGTATGTTGTGGACGGTGCGTAAGATACTGCCCAGCTCGCTTTTGGCTGACACACACCCCGACGGCCAGCACTGCCCGCCTTCTGTGAGCAGCACCACCTCAGCCCATACAGTACACACATCCAGTCTCAGCAATGCCACGCCTGCTACTTCTTGTGGCACACTGTTAAACAACGGCAGCGTGGAGGGCGGGACTTTGGTGGTGCATCAGGCCATGAATGGATCGCTGAGGGCTCAGGGCTGCTGCTCCGTTGATCCGACGTGTCCGGCCGACATGCTGTGGAAGCACCGAGGCGGGCTGACAGCAGAGCACTCTGTGATCGATGTTGCGTGAGTCTGTGCCCGCGCCAATGTCGAGGCCAAGGATGACACTCGCTGGCATGACCCCAGGGTTGCGGTCCTGACTTATGAGCGCAGGAAGCGGTCGGACGAAGCTGCTTCTCCGCAGCCGGTGACAAACGTGTCTCGATACACGACTGATGTGGCGGAATGCGTCGGGCGCTTGGGTACCCCGGGTAGCTGGTTCATGTCTGCGGTGCTCGTTGCCGGCATGAAATCTGCCCACGACTCACCCACGCCGCTACAGCAATGATCTTTGCAAGCTTGATCTTCATTAAGCGGCAATGAGCGCGTTGATGAGGCGCCGATGAGCGTTGGCGGCTAGATAGTTCCGAATGGATTATTTCGGCACATGTAACATCTATCACTACTACCGGACCTACATGTATGGGGAAACAGTAGAGGCAGGGAGGGAGGGGCAAGCACGAGGATGGCCTTTCCGGGGGGCAAGCACTCATCAGGGACAAGGCACACCATAAGAACGAAGCCTTGATTTGAATATACCATGCCGCCATTCATTGTTTGACATAGGTTCACGAGGTCTCAACTTGTCCTTGGTCCATTTATAATGCTACCGGTACTGTACTCTTGGAGCTTGCTTCATTTTGTAAATGCTGGATAACTTGTGACATGGTCTTATTGGGTTGCATTGAGGCAAGAAGGGCTCTGTGCGGGAGCGCTCCTCAGGGTGGCGTCCCAGCGGGCGAGACATGCAGGGCAGACCATGCTCACTACTTCTGGCTGCTTTCTTGTTGGGTAAATAATCATTTTATCAGAATACATGTATGCGCCCCCCGCTGCATGGGGCAGCATCCTCAACGTCAACCACCCAAAGCAGGCCGCCTGGCGAGGCAGACAGCGGGCATCGCGCCCCTTGCCGCAGGCATCACCCATCATCCATCAGCGCGTCCAGCTCGTCATGCTCGCTGAAGAGGTCGGAACTCCCAGACTCCGGCGCGCTCGGCTGCGCCCTGCGAAACACCTCCACGACCTGCGCCTGCGTGAGCTCCTCGCCGCCGTCCGCGGCGCCCGCCTGCCTCTGCAGCTCCGCGTTCTCCTGGAACCACTGCGGCGTGAGGCCGCGCACGAAGTAGGCGTGCCGCTTTATGTCGGCGATGGGCAGGCGGCGCGTGGGGTCCTTCACCAGCAGGTTGGCGATGAGGTTGCAGCACTCGGGGGACAGCCCGCGGGGCATGACGTAGTCGCACGTCATGATGCGGGTGAGCGTGGCGTTGCGGCGCTCCGCCTCGCTCTTGGCGCCGTCCTCCTTGCGGTAGAACGGGAAGTGGCCGCCGAGCAGCGAGTACAGCAGCACGCCGCAGCACCAGATGTCGGCCTTCTTGCCGTCATACGTGGGGTGCTGCAGCACCTCGGGCGGGATGTACTGCGGCGTGCCCACGCGCGACTTGGGCACCGACTCGTTGTCGGCCTTCGAGAACCCAAAGTCGCACAGCTTGATCTGCGGCGGGTCGTCGGCCGTGAGCAGGATGTTCTCCAGTTTGATGTCTCGACTGATGACGCCCTGGCTGTGCATGTAGTCAACGGCGCGGATGACCTGCTGGAAGAGGTGCAGCGTCTCGCCCTCGCCGAAGCCGGGCCGCCCGTGCTTCACGACGTAGTCGAACAGGTCGCCCTGCGGCAGGTACTCCATGACGAGGCCGAGGTAGCCCTTGCCGGGCACCGGCACCAGCTCGATGAAGCGCACGATGTTGGGGTGGCGCAGCCGGCTGTGGTTCAGGATCTCCCGCTGCAGCCGCTTGGGGTCCCCCTGCTGCGGGTCCACAAACTTTATGGCCACCTCCTCCCCGGTGGCGCTGCGCACCGCCAGCCACACCCCGCCGTAGCCGCCGTTGCCGATCTTCTTCTTCACGGTGTACCCCGGCACTGTCACCGCACTGAAGTCCGCGTGGCTCGCCATCGGCTGGAGCGGCGGCCCGCCCGCTGGGGCCGCTACCTTGGGGGGTGGCTTGGGGTCCTGTGGGGTGCCATCGCCGCGTCATCAGGGGTGTTTATGCGCGTGCGTTGAGTGCTGCGCAGCAGCAACGGCAACAACAATGCGATAGAGAAAAGCCTAAGGCATCAGACGGGCAGGTAAAATGTGCGGTTAGCTGCGAAATCATGCTGATTCCGTGCGCCAGCAGCAACAATGAGCCGTATTAGTGGTCTGCAACGTATCGCTACTGCTCATAAAAAGCCGCCCAAATGGTGAAGACCCCAGGGAGTGGAGAAGCAAGGACAGCCCAAAGGGCCAAAACCGCCTAGCCTCTTTGTACAAGTTGTGCAGCCAGGAGGCACGGGAGTAATTGGAGCACATGGAGGCTCGGGTTCATCAAAAGTTGCTACATAGTCGTCGGGGGAATGGTACAAGGTGCGCATTATATAATATTTACGCGCGCGCCAAAATACCTGATGAGCGGTATGAGGGCATAGCTCGTATCCCGTACGACGCGCGTCGGCGGCACAGCAGGCGCGGGGCTGAGGCGGAAAACTCTAGCAGTGCAGAGCAGTGAGCGGTTGTTGCGTGTGTGCGGTCACAGCAGGTGGTGGGACGCACCCGGGGGCGTGCGCGGGGTGGGTGCGGGGCGGGGCGAGTAGGGGTGCTTCTGGGTGGTTCGCGCGCGGAGCCGCCTCCGCCGTCATCGCCTGCTGGCTGCTCGGTGCCAGCAAGCTTGCGGAAGAATTTCCGGAAACCTATCCTGGCGACTACGCAGCGAGCCGCTGCTGGCACATCAGCAGAGCTGCGGAACTAGCGCTAGATGCGTGGCGCTGCCTGCCAGAGTGACACAACCGCGACTGGCCTTCCACGGATTAAGTGCAACTACAGTACGGGTACGCTTCGCAGTGAGAGCAGGCAGGTGCTGAGCGCGCGGGCGCGAAACAAATATGCGTTCATCCCCGAGAAAATTAATAACGAGCTCTCCCCCGGGTAACCAAACCCTTTATTTGAATTAACGAGCGGCGGGCAGCACGTGGCGCAGCGCATATGATAATACAGTCGCTCCCCTGTGGCGACTACCGTAGTATCGACTTGCAAAATGCCGGAGCACAAAAAACTTGGTGTACCAAAACCACCCCATGAATCCATGATGGAGACAGATATATGTGTTAAGACCCATGTACGAAAATGCCCTGTGTACACACAGATCGCCCTGCGTATACACAGGTCATCAATTTAACCTGTGTGTACACAGGTCATATTTTCATTTGACCTGTGTACACACAGGTCATTATTTTGCCTGTGTATACACAGGTCGATACCGTAATTACCAGTGTGTACAAGGGTCATGTTCACTTTGACCCGTGTACACATATGTCACTTTTTATGACCCGTGTACAAACAGGTCAAAGTGATTATGACCCGTGTACACACATGTCATTACGGTATCGACCAGGGTTGGGCTGCAGTCCACTTTTGAATACTGCAGGCTGCAGTGCAGTGCAGTAGGCGGCAGTGCAGGCTGCAATACTGCAGGCTGCAGTGCAGCCTGCAGTTAAGGCTGCAGTCAACGGGCTGCAGTACTGCAGGCTGCAGTGCAGGCTGCAGTAGCACTGCATTTGCTGATTTTAGGGAAGGGAAGGGCGGGACAGTGAAGGGCAAAGGGGCTGCCATGGCGGATGCAGAGGGGCAGCAATCGTGGTGGAAGTTGTAATACATCATTAAATTGCCTACAGAGGGGAAAAGCCTACTGTGTGTACATTTGTGTGTGTCCAACGATGATGCTGTCCCCACGCATGCATAGTGAAACATGCGTAAAAAAGCATGATGGTAAAAAAACCCTCTAAGCCCCCGCCTCCTCATCCGCTGGCGCTGCCTCCTCATACTGCTCCAGCATGGACTCCACCGCTTCCCATTGAATGCGGCTGGCCTCCCCCTCGCCCTCGCCATCAAGGACTTGGCTGGCCAGCCAATCCTCCCCGCATGGCTTGAGTAGATCCGCCGCCACGGCGCTGAAAGCAGCCTCCCCGTAGTACGGCGCAAGTAGCTCCTTGACCTTGGCATCCAAATCCAGATTCTTCTGAATAAAGACGCAGGCACCCATGTTATCCAGGTTCATTCTATTTCTTAAGTGCATGGTGACAAGGCGTGGGGGCCCTCGTGGGGCAGTGAACCGTGTAGGCCGCCCGTGTCGGCTAAGTGGCACAACCAACAACACATGACGTTCGACTTCCTACTCTCGTCGGGCGGTAGGCTAGTGTCATGCGGCACGAAAAAAGACCAGACGGCACGGTTGTTCTCGCACTGGGTGCCGCCCCAGCAGCCGGCTGTGGCACTCGTGCTGACCTGTTGGCTGCAGTGCTGGCCGCTGCGGCGCCGGTGGTGTCCGCTGCCATCGCCTCGTCCGCCATCGCTGCTGCGCCGGCAGACTGGTATCCCTCCATGTAATTGACGAAGAGTGACGAGAGGAGGATGAGCACGGTGAGCGTAAAGTGAGGATAGGTTCGGCTGGTGTGTGTGGTCTACTGGTATGTGCCCCGATGCGGCGACGTGTGATGGTACTGTACAAGCGAGTACGGTGCTATCCGCGGCGCTCGGACCGCCGGAACTGTCGCCATATGGCTTGTTATCATTGGCGGGCGCCATCGAAACGCTATCCAGTGATATTTGGGGCTGTTTGGGTTACTGCACTGCAGTCCCTTTTCGGGAAGTACTGCAGGCTGCAGTGCAGTAGGCTAACTGCAGGCTGCAGTTTCTGCAGTCTGCAGTGCACTCGATACTGCAGCCCAACCCTGGTATCGACCTGTGTATACACGGGTCACCAATGATACCTAAAACCCGACACCTTGTTTGCACATGGGGCATCTGTGAAATGGCCTGGGTGAAAACATGTACTTGGGTCATATGTCAGTTGACCTGTGTACAAACAAGGCAGCGATGTTCGCACTTGGCCGGGTCATTTTCTATGACCCGTGTATACACAGGGCGATTTCAAGTGACATGTGTATACACAGGTCATAGGTCATGGCCAAAATGACCTGTGTGTACACAGGTCAATGCCAGCAAGTGACCTATGTGTACACATGGCAAGGTTATGCCATGTGTATACACAGGGCACCTAAATGCCCTATGTATACACATGACATTTTGACCATGACCTGTGTATACATAGGGCATTTTCGTACATGGGTCTTAACATATACATCGACACGTAGGCGATAGAGGGTGTACGAGTCCAAGAAGGATCTGAAATGAACCATAACCAAATTGTTATATACAACGAGTAAGTCGCTACACAGCGGTAAAGTAGGGGGTTCGCCAATAACACCTGGGGTGTATATGCCCATCCAGCAAGGTATTACAATGCGTTGGTCAAACCCGTTGCAACAGCACGGTACGAGTGTCCCGGCGGGGGTTGTGGCCGGGGTGCACATTATGATACAATTACATACGAGTATTTCCCACCAAGCAACTACCCGCCGATTGGCCCGGATTCATGCCATGCCTTAGCGACTCCTTGAACACTGCCTTGGCGGAAGTGAATATGAGAATTTCAAACATATGTTGGCGGAAGCGCTTGGGGCCGTGGAAGTATCACCGTCATAATTTGGGGCTGCAAGTTCCGGAGTTTAGGGATATCTAATAGTCGGGTAATTGTGTCAGCACGCGAAGACTCAACTGCCTTTTGGGGGGGGAGGGGGGGGGGGGGGGCGGTGGGGCCCCTTCCTTCTACGGCGCCCTGAATTTTTATGGGAATGGGAAAAAAATCAGTTATGGCGCCGGGCCCTTCATCACATTGCCCATGAATGTAGCAATCATGTGAGGGTAGGGCAGACCTTTCGTGGTCAGTGCCGGGCATGTAAATGGCAGTGTTTTGACGTTCATCCAATAATGTTGGAATTTTTGTCACTGGCCGTCAATTAGTCTTGCAGAATGTTTCGGCGCAGCAATTTGCTTGATGATTATAACGGAGCGTCGCCTACACAGGCAAGGCTTTCCGTAAATGGATCGCTGCGTTGCCCAAACGGCCGTCTCAGAGAGGTTGCAAGTAGGGTTTCATTGTTGCCAGTCATGTCCCGGGGGCGGGAAAAACGAATAGTCGCTATATATATGTGTGTGTGTGTGTGTGTGTGTGTGTGTGTGTGTGTGTGTGTGTGTGTGTGTGTGTGTGATATCAACAGACGCGGTGCATGTACGCAAGGCATATACTATATGTTCTTGGTGTGAATTGCATAAAATGCCAGTAATTGCAAGTATACAACATGTACTGGATGGTGTAGATAGCTATACTGCCGACTGGGTCATCTTATGTAGCGCTATTGCGGAGCGTGCGTGGGCGCACTAGTAAGTACGCACAGTTTATATTATCGCGCTTTCAAACTTTACATAGCGTATGTACCATGAAATGAAAAAATCGCCGACGCGCGGATAAGCTGGCTGGCCCCAATTCGGACTCTGTCCGGATTTCGAGTACATGTACCCTTAATACCGGCAATCCTTACACCTTATTTGTGTAAATAATTCCCCGGTAAATCCGACCTTCTCACCCAGGAACATAGTCTGACTGAGGCGTTTAATGGTGGAGCGAGTGACTACAAATATGTAAGAGGCATATCATACGGACATCGCGTCATCAGATAATCCTTGTCATCATCTACCGTTCGCGCACCGCGGGCTGCCACGTCGACAACGCTAACGCATGACAAGAGATGTGATTCATACGGACAAACATCACGATTCGTTGGTCTGTCATAAGATATCGCAAGAAATCGGCCGGCGCTTCTAGTTCCGCCGCCGCCATCGGGGCCGCAAACACCATCTTTTCCCTCGTGTCTCTCGCCCCGGCCCTCCCGCCAATCCACACTGGACAGTCATGGAGCGTCCCAACTTTGCCGTAGACGAAGTTGGAGGGCTTGCACTTACCTACGGCAACGCGCAGTCGGAGGGCAGCGCGTTCCCTCGGATGCTGGCCGTTGCCGGGGCCGCACTGGACATAGACATGGACACACCGCATACGGACGAAGCGTACACCGATAGGACGACAACGGGGCCACGCCCCATGGCCACGCGGGCGCACGCCATCCTAACCGTGCAAGCAACGAGAAGCGCGACAGGGATCATGCACTGCGCCGGCTATCGAGGGATGACCACGCGCGGGCGAGCGAGACGGGCGCCGCGCGGTGGCGGCGGGCGAGGCGCCACGGCTGCAGCCGCTGCGCCCCGCCAGTGCACGGGCCTTCTCGCGTAGCTCCCGCGGCGAAACCGTGAACCCAGGGGCAACATGACCCCCCATAGTGCGGGGAGGGGGGGTCTCCCATGTGGGTTCGCCCCGCCTGGGTGTCCGTTGCGGAGATTGCTCGGTGGAGCCTGCCATGGCGTCGGCGGGTTCCGGGCAGGTAGGTAGACTGGGCGAAAATGTTTTGAAAATGGGCTGGCCGAGGCCGCTATCTGATGACAATAGCGGGTCTGTCACAGATAGCGGCGCGGGGCATGTCATCAGTTACGACCTGGCACGCTCCGGTGCGAGTATCTATCCGATGACAGGATTATCTGATGACGCGATGTCCGTATGAAATGCCTCCAAGTCGGCGCGGCTCAAGACCGGCTGGGCCGTGACAGCATAGTCGTCCCTGCACATTCGTTCCGGTATTGTCTCAGCTCGTAAGAAAAGACGCAGCGATTCGGTACCGGGGTACATACGTCGGACGGCGCGATTTGAATGAGGACATGAAAACAGGGCCGTCACGCGAATAGTTTCCCTGGTTGGTCCTAGTTCGCCTAGGCCGTTTGTCGGATGATTACGAGCACATGTACACGTAATACCGGCAATCCTTTGACATGCCTCGTTGTCTGTCAGCTCGGTAGAGCGGCTGTCTCCTACATAGGAGGTCCCCGGATGGATTCATTTCAGGGCAAGCCAATATCGTCCGAGCCCGTGTCCGAGTTTACTTGGTTGATGCATTAGACCGTCGGGGTTCCAATGAGGCAACGCTCTAATGGCTTTGCCAAATCTACGACTGCAGTTGGCGCACAGGGTCAAGCGCTTGGGCGGCTTCGGCCGATGACCAGGGGCGAACTTTGCTTTACTTTTACCAGTCGTACGAGACCGCCTGATAGGTTCCGCCGCCCGGATAGGTTCTTGATGCACGCGGGCTGCGCCGGTACGGGGATGGTACATGGTAAGAATTGGTAACTGATTATATCGGGGTGCAATCAGCCTGGGGGCTGAACTTTACTACCGGTCCAGGGCCTTCATACCCATGTAGTAGTCTAGCGTAGTACAGTAACGCTGGCGCGGTGCGCGGCGCAGATCGAGCGCATGAGGATACAAGTGAGCGTGAGGTGTACCGCGCCCAACACTTCCTGCGCCCAAGCCACCACGCTATGTGCGACCGAGTGTATGGGCCCTTGACGTTCCGCCTAAAGCGGTCCATCTCCGCGAGCCGGAAAACCTTGCCCTTCTCGCCCGATTTGTCGCATGTTTCCACCGCCATCGGCACAAAGCGAGCGGAGCGGCGTTCCGCAAGTTAAGATAGGGCTTGAGTGAGCGCTGGTCTAGCACATCACTTGGCGGGTCAACAGCCCGCCAAGCCGGCGGCTGGAGTGCCCGCCGCCCCGGGGCCGGGGCGGGCGGTGGACGAGCGTTCGGGTCGCCAGGCCGCCGTGGCTACAGTAGCCACTGCCGCCACTCGCGAGCAGCATACCCGCCGCCGTGGCGGCCGAAACCGGATGTAAGTAACTTATTCCGCCCGCCCACTGCCGCCCGCCCGCTCACTGGCACTGCCGCGTGCGCCACTGCCGCGCGCTAACGCGGATTAGGCCGGTAGCAACGAAATTGTTGGGCTTCTAGAGCCAAAAGCCAAACAGTCCACCGCGGATATAGCGTCGTGATGACGCGTGACATACGCCTTGTGGAGTTTATAACGAGTATGTCACGGAACGACTACATACGAGTATCATTATACTAGTAAGATTTCGGGGTAATTAAATGGTATTACACGCTAATAATTGCGAGGTGGTCCGGGAGGCGGGTGGGCCGGGTGGTTGTTTTGGAACTGGGGCATACTGAAGGAGTCGGCCACCGTGACGTCGATATAGGTGACGTCTCCATGGTTGCGCATATTACGCACGCATACGTCGCCCGAATGCCGGCGCTGGCCCAGAAACATGACTTCGAGCGATGCGTTGCGCTTGAGCGAGGGACGCCGGCCTCGGTGGTGCTGCCGCGACCACGGCCTTCGCCGCTGCCTCGTGGGCCGTTTGGAGCTGCTTGCCAACATTTGGGCACCGGGAAATGACGAGCTGAGATACGAGCAGTGGTGGGTAGTCGGTGTGTGTGATGTCCTATATTGTCTTCGTGGTAGCAGGTGCTGTCGCACCCGATGGGGACGGAGGCGATGGTTTTGCTCCCTTGTGCAGGAAGACCGGTAGTCCCACGGTGAGGCGCTAGTCTGCCGCGACCACTGTGTATGCTCTTGCATTGTGCATGCGGGGTGTGTCTGAGGTTGTGTGAGAGATTCCCCCGCTTGGCGGAGAGAACAGACGTGCCAATGGTGTGGCTGTAGGTGCCCCGTGTGGGTGATGTCGGCTTCCGTATGTGTGACCATGTCGCAGTAGTACTGCCGAGCCTTGACAGCGGTCGGAGCTCCGAGAAAAAGTGAGGTCTCGGCGTGCGGTGGAGGGCGCTGGTATTATGGTACCCTCCAGGCCCTCTAGGACTTTCTCGACCTATAGCATGGCGTCTATTTCGCCGCATTCCCCGTTCGTGGGGCACTCGGTCCCACTACGATAGCCGGAGCCGTATGTGGGATTGCCATCGCTAACATGCGTCTTGACGATGTTGCGGGCCACCCTGACGTTGGCCTTGTGTGTGCGGTGCATAGCCTCGCTCCACAAGGTGCCGTACTGTGGGGCTCTTGGGGATGGAGGGGCCATCGCCGCTGCGCGGACCTTGTCGTCGGGTAAGGTCGGGTAAGGTTGCGTAAGGATTACATGGTACAGGGTAGCATATTCATACGTATCGTCGCTATTTTATTTTAAGGGAATGATTAAAGGGTTACCTAGCAACCGAGACCCCCCCCCCCCCCCCCCCCCCCACACACACACACACATCCCCTTGTACGGTAACTCGGGTAGCAGTATTTGCGCGGTAATGTTTAGTGCTACTAAGCCATATGTTTGCCTGGTGCTGGGCAAAATGTTCAATGTTGCATGTAGGACATCGCCGCAACGCATTCGGTAACACCGTTATGGCTTTCTTGATCGACTGTACCCAAAGCCCGGACTGATATGCCCCCCTCGTACTTTCCCTCTCCGGCTTTCCCTTCCTCCAGATAGACTTGTTTTGCGTTGATGATCCATGATTAGCCTCATGCATATTGGGATGACAATGATATGCTGCAACGCTATCTTTGTACAGTATTGCGGTGGAATCACATCGGTGATGGCGTCACTTAATTTGACACGCGCCCACACTCACTTGCATACTTAGGTAATATTTGCCACGTTTGTCCATTTTGAACAGCCCATGGCAAAACATCAGTTGTCCATAAATAATTACTTAGCACCGTTGATGCATGCTTGTCACTGATGGCTCAGCCATTCGTGACGCTAGTGCTGCTGGCAGAAACTCTCCATGATATCCAGGTTCATCATCTCCGACATTCTCTTTCTTAAGTCTGCGGGGGGGGGGGGGGGGGGGGGGGGGTTACGCGTTTACTGGGGAGCCATCTATTTTTTTCCCCAGGTTAAGGTCCTCGACGGGGATGGCTCCCCCGGTACTGCATCATCACGAATTTACGACGGGCGGGAAGTATGATGTCGATTAGCGCGAAATATATGTATGCCATCCGCGCGCCCGTATCCAATTCCCCGCCTGCTTCGTGGCGGTAGCTTTTAATGAATAAGGATTGACGATGAGGCCTTGGTCAGCTTAATACAGTCTTGCTGCGGGATGATTTTCCCGCAGCAATTTGCTTCATCAACGAAGCGACTAACGGAGCGTCGCCTACCTAGCCAGGGCTTTCCGTACCTGGATCGCTGCGCCCAAACGGCCTTTGAGACGCTACCCCTACAAGTACAAGCCGAGGACGTTGGTGGAGGACGGAGAGCTCTCCCGAGCGGCGGGCCGACTATCTTCTAAGGCAACTCAAGCAGCACGTGGCGGCGGGGCCCTCAGGCATGCGCAACGAGTATCTCCGCTGCTTGGTGGGCGAATACGCCCCGGCGTCCGGGCCCGCGGCAGTCCGCGCCATGTCGGAGGTTGCCTCCATGTATCTCCAAGGTCGCCTGCCCGGGTGGTTCAACCGGCTCTTCGCCTCTGCTAGGCTCGTGGCACCTGTCAAGAAGCTATGCGAGGGGAGGGCCCCGGACGTGCGGCCTGTGGCAGTCGGGGAGGCGGAGCGGCGCGCAGCAGAGCGGGCAGTGGCTGACAACATGAAGGAGGCATACGTGTCGGTGCTCGCTCCATCTCAGCTCGGCGTTGGCATTCCCGCGGGCGACTCTGTGCTCATCCACGGCGTCCGGCTCATCGCCGAGAAGCTTGGCCCACGTGCCGTCATCGTCCACACAGACCTTCGCAACGCTTACAACGAAGCATGGCGCCGCACCATCATCCAGCGCCACATCGATTGCTCTCCACTACACCCTGTCATCCCTGCGCTCCTAGCCTCCCTCTCCACGGACTCGTATCTTGTCGTGGACGACCGGTCCGCCCCTCTGCGGTCGGAGGACGGCGTGCAACAGGGCGCACCTTTGGCCACGACTTCCTTTTGCGTCGCGATTCACCCCGAGGTGCAGCAGTGTGATACCACGTTGGAGGTCAATGACGGGGCGGCGCGCTTCAACGCCGACGATGGAATTTTGGTGGGCCTTCCGGAGCACGTTTGGCCGGCTCTTCACGCCTTCCGCACGTCCATCAAGGCGTCCGTGGGGCTTGAGGTGCGCTTCGACAAGATGCAGGCGTACAGCGCAGACATGGAGGCGGCGCGGCGTGAGGCTCCGGCCGACATCGAGTGGCCAGAGCTAGATGGCCATCACGGCATCGCGGTCCTCAACGTGCCGCTCGGATCGCCAGAGTATGTGCAGGCGTACATGCGCGGCAAGGCGGAGGAGCTACGAGAGGAGGTGGACGCTAGCCTGAGCAAGCTTCTGTCTGCCAAGCCCAGCCGTCGGTACACCCACGCCTTGCATCACCACGCATGGGCCCTGCTCAAGCATTGCATGCAACACAAGGCGGGGTATTGGCTCCGCAATTGTCTTCCGTCCGAGGTGGAGGCCTTTGCGGAGGCGGTGGATGCCACCATCCTCGCGGCGGTCGAACGGGTGCTAGGGGTCTCTTTTGATCCCTCCACGTACGGCACCGACACCAATCCGGTGGTCACCGATTTCTTGGCGGAGCTTTTGCACGACCCCGACCCCATGGCAGCGGAGGTGGCTACCTTGAGCGAGGATGCAGTGGCCAGGGCGCGCAGCAGGCTTCACCTCCCCACTCGATTGAAGGGAGCTGGCATCCGCCGCATGGCTACCGTTCGTGATGCCGCCTTCATCGGCTGCATGAACGCCATCCTCCCAAGGTTCATGACTAAGAACTCCGGCACCAACACCCCCACCCCTGGTTTCTTCGACCCACAGCTCGGGTCCGTACTTGGCCGAGGCAGCTTCAACGCAAATTCTTCCGCCCGCCAGTATGACCACTTCCTCAACGATGCTCATGGGTCGGACAGCTACGCCGCGGAGATGCGCGAGGCGTGGGGCCGCCTCCAAGCGGCTACTGCTGGCCACCTCGGCGACGCAGATGCACGCCAGATGGAGCGGGAAGTGGAGGCTGCGTCGGGCTCGCAAAAGGAGCTGACGGCATTTCTAGACCAGGCCAACAACTCCCGGCTTCGAAATGAGGTGTGCGCTCTCCCTGCCACATGTAGGGAACGGATCTTGTTCAACCAGCTCGACGCGGCGTCAGGCATGTGGACAGTGGCCATCCCCACCGCGCGGACAGCCATGACTCCGCATGAGCTGCGGGAGGTCGCTGCCGGGTACTTCTTTCTGCCTAGCCCGTGCTTGGCCCCGGTGGTTGGGTGCCAGATTATTCTGCCCTCGACGGAGCACAACCCCGTCATTGTTGATCTATACGGCGACGCGCTCATGAACCTCCCGGCGCCTGGAGACGCTCACTGGCGTGTACAGCACGACGCTATCGCAGATGCCTTCCGCGATCATTGTGTTCACGACCTAGGTATCGCGGTACGGCGGGAGGTGGATGACTTGTTCCAGCAGGCAGTGCCTCTCGGCAACACCGTACCCCGGGATGAACTCAAGGACCTAGTGCCGGACGCAGAGCTCTCCCTTCCGGCGTTCAACGTCGTGACCGGGAGCTATGATCCCCGGAGCTTGAAGTCCACGCTGCTAGAGTTCAAGACTATGCGGTACGGGGTCAAGTACACTTCAGTGCCCCGGGCCACAGCTGTGGATCGGTTTGAGCGCTCCCTGTTGGGCGACATACAACGGGGGTTGGCTACGCGGGACGCGGCGTGGCACAACACAGAGCCCGGACACAAGGGTCCTCTTCGAGACATCCTGGATATGTCGGAGTACACGGGCATGGTCTTCGGCACAGTGGGTGAGGTGAGCAAGGGGGTGCACCGCACAGTGCGTGGTATCGCATGCTTGGCTGCGGACCGGGGTGCCCTCTCATCGCGGGGCACTCGGTGCATCACCCGGGCTCACCAGGAGGCCTTGCTCGCAAGAGATTTCCTCGGGGTCCTGAGCTTGGTAGCCGCTCGAGAGCGTGCTCGCTGCCTCATCAGACGGCGCAGATTCGTCTCCCATCCCGTTGCTGAAGCTGCACAGCACGTCCGAGGATCACCCACACACACACGTGCTCGCGTGGCCCGGACTCTGAACCGTGTGCGCATCACTCATCCATCCCGCCTTATGCGGGATGCGGGCCGCTTTTAGGCGGCTTGCTGTGTTGATTTTCTAATTCTGGGGAACTGCCCTTTTTGTAATTCACACAAGTACAAGCCGGGGTACAAGGCAAGGCACTTAGGCATGACCCCTGAATACCCCCGGTACAAGGGTTTAACTGGTGCCGGTCCTGTTCCGGGGCCCAAAAAAGCAAAGGATTACGCGAGCATGACCTCGCGGCGGGCGGTACAGGGAGTAGTCGCTGTACATGCATGCAGAGGGATGAGCAGGTACACGTGGCAATACAAGATCGGTATATGCTGGCCGGTACTGGTGTGAATTGCAAAAAGGTCAGTAACAAATAATACACCTACTGCAAAAAATAGTACTTAAAGATCAACACAGCAATCCGCCTAGAGGCGGCGAGCATCCCGCACGAGGCGGGATGGATGAGTGATGCGCGCACGGTTCAAAGTCCGGGCCACGCGTGCACGTGCGCGCAAGGGTGATCCCCGGACGTGCTGTGCAACTTCAGCAACGGGATAGTGGACGAATCTGCGCCGTCTGCTGAGGCAGCAAGCACGCTCGAGCCGCCACCAAGCCCGAGGGTAAGTCTTGCGAGTAAGGCCTTCTGGTGAGCCCGGGTGGTGCTCACCTTGGACGGGAGGCAGTTGCGGGGCCAGTACCCCGCCTTATGTTGCGCGCAATGCTTGAGCATGGCCCATGCGTGGCTAGTGCCCGTACCCGTGGCTAGTGTCAGTACACCCACGCCATGCCAAAATAATGCGCGTTTTTAATGGCGTGGCGTGGGTGTACTGACGGCCGGGCTTGGCAGATATGAGCTTGCTCAAGCTAGCGTCCACCTCCTCTCGTAGCTCCTCCGCTTTGCCGCGCATGTACGCCTGCGCTTACTCTGGCGATCCGAGCGGCACGTTGAGGACCCGGATGCCGTGGTGGCCATCTAGATCGGGCCACTCGATGTCGGCCGGAGCTTCACGCCGTGCCGCCTCCATGTCGGCGCTGTATGCGTGCATATTGTCGAAGCGCACCTCAAGCCCCACGCACGCCTTGATGGACGTGCGGAAGGCGTGAAGGCCCGTCTGTGACCTCCAACGTGCTATCACACCCACTGTTGCACCTCGGGATGAATCGCGACGCAAAAGGAAGTCGTGGCCAACGGTGCGCATGTTGCACACCCTCCTCCGATCGCAGAGGGGCGGACCGATCGTCCACGACCGGATATGAATCCGGGCGTGGAGAGGGATGCAAGGAGCGCAGGAATGACATGGTGTAGTGGAGAGCAATCGACGTGGCGTTGGGTGATGATTCGGCGCCACGCCTCGTTGTAAGCGTTGCAAAGGTCGGTGTGGACGATGACGGCACGTGGGCCAAGCTTCTCGGAGATGAGGCGGACGCCGTGGATGAGCATAGAGTCGCCCGCGGAAATGCCAACGCCGAGCTGAGATGGAGCAAGTACCGACGAACATGCCTCCTTCATGTTGTCCACCATCGCCCGCTCCGCTGCGCACCGCTCTGCCTCTCCGACTGGCACTAGCCGCATGTCCGGGGCCCCGCCCTCGCCTAGCTTCTTGACAGGTGCCACGAGCCTAGCGGAGGCGAAGAGCCGGTTGAACACCAGGGCAGGCGACCTTGGAGGTACGTTGAGGCCACCGACCTCTGACATGGCGCGGACCGCCGCATGTCCCGATGCCATGGCGTATTCGCCCACCAAGCAGCGGAGATACTCGTTGCGAATGCGTGAGGGCCCCGTCGCCACGTGCTGCTTGAGTTTTTGGTACGGCACGCGCATCTAGTACAGTGCGGGGTGCTGGCCGCTTTATTTAAAAAAAGCAGCGACTCAACGTTTGTCGTGTTGATCTCCTTCCGCTTCTTTTAACGGTGGAATTATTACTTACTTCTGGGCGTGGGTGTCCATATCCTCACGGACCCGTCGGTGCTTGTTTCTCTCCCGAAGAGCAGCGACGACCGGCCGGCCGATGTTGTGCTTTTTGGGTATGGCGGTATCCGCGGGCACACGGTTGCTGTCGATACCACCATTGCCCCTATCCTCGGCGTGTCAAGCTCGGATCCAACAACTGCATTGCGGGCTGCAGGGCGCCACAAAATCCAAGAGTATGACGAGGGTGTTCGAAACGCCGCCGGCATGCTTCGCATTGTTCCTTTCGCCGTTTCCGAGTTTGGCTCGCTGGCCCCGCACGCGGCGGCCTTCTTGGTGGAGCTCGCGAAAGCTAGCCACACACCCACTCACTGGCCAAATAATTGGCCAGCTCTTGTCGGCGTGCCGCCGCCATTTCTCCATGCTCATCAACATGGCACATGCAGACAACGTTCTTGGCGGGGTGCGGCCGCACGCGCGGCACTTTGCCGTGCTCATGTGCCTGCGTCGCGTCGCTCGTCGGCATGTGTTGCTATGACCCGGGTCATTGGCTGCAAGCGTACTCGCCGCGGCGAATGGCCTACCCCGGGGCGGTGGTCCCTTGACCCCTTGGTTCCTGGCAGCTTGGCGACTTCGTGGTTCCCTTGGCTCTTCCTTGGTTCTTGGCTCCCCGGCCTCCTGCTCGACCTTGGTTTCAGGCTTATGTCTCTGTTTTGCCGGCAACCTTTCATAGTTGCTGTTAGTTCTGCTTTTAGTGCGCATATGTCAAAGGCCTGATGTAAAAATTAATTATTACTTACTGGCCTTTTATTTGCAATTCAAAGCAGTACATCAGTGCCTATACTACTGACCAAGTTGTTGTTATTACATCAAGGCTTTCACAAATGCGCACTACAAACAGAACTAACAGCAAATATGAAAGGTTGCCAGCAAAAGAGAGACATAAGCCTGAAACCAAGGTCGAGCAGGAGGACAGGGAGCCAAGAACCAAGAAGGAGCCAAGGGAACCACGAAGTCGCTTAGCTGCCAGGAACCAAAGGGACCCCCGCCCCGGGGGTAGGCTATCAGCCGCGGCGAGGACGCTTGCAGCCAATGACCCGGGTCATAGCAACACATGCCGACGAGCGACGCGACGCAGGCGCAGGAGCACCATCACGTGCCGCACGCGCGGCCGCGACCCCGCCAAGAACGTTGTCTGCATGTGCCATGTTGATGAGCAAGGAGAAACGGCGGCGCCGCGCAGACAAGAGCTGGCCAAGTAGTACTGCTATAGCATTTTGTGATTCAAACAGTACTGGTACCTGGTACGAGTGCAGGCGAGCGGTAGTAGTCGTTTTTTTGTTTTTCACAGCCCCCGGGACAGGACTGGCACCAGTAGTGAAACCCTTTCAGCGTCTGCACCCGATACGACGGCCGTTTGTGTGAACTTTTTGGTCGGCCGTTTATCGGAAGTCGTTTTGGCAGTCGTTTAGGCAGTCATCATTATTCGGAACCTGGTACCAGTAGCAGTGGCACAGTGCCTACTGTAGTGACGGCGCGTACACATGGCGCATGGCGCTTGGCGCTCCCCGCGACGGGCGACGCCGCGACATGCGCATGGTAGACATGCGCATCGTAGGTGGTTACAGAGTAATACGCAACGGCATATACACGCCAGGCAGGGAGTTTCGCTATCATTCGCATAGCTCTCCCAACGACATCTCGGGGTGCGACCGTGTCGCTGTGCCGCGGCAGCACGTGCTCACGTGATGTTGTAACGGAGAAGCCGATCGCCCCCGCCGTTCCCCCTAGTGGTCGACCTAACCCGTAGTTTGGTGGGCGTCCCGCGGTGTAGGACACTCTCCCAACGACAGGCGCCGGTCGTGCTCAGCTTGCCAGCGCGCGGAGATTTGGGCGCGGACACCAGCTCAAAGCTGTACGGTGTCCATCCGCCCGTGCTTGCGTTGGCGCGCTGCGAGTCTGCGGATTGCATTGATAAACGTTCTTGGGGACACTGTTTCATTCCACCTGAGAGCGCATCCTCCGCTATGTAGGGTCGGAACACAGCTTGTCTGAGGGCGCTTCATCTCATCAGTAAGTGGGAGAGACAACATGCCGAAGAAGCCAGCCCCAGCCCCTGCGGTACATACCCATTGAACTGCTCCCCCCCCCCCCCCCTTCCCCACTTCCCCTCCGGCGCGCATATGCCCACACAGGCACACACGAACAGAGAGCAGCAGCATCCCCTCTATTCGTGAAACACAGTTTGATGAACCATCTCGCATGCGCTTACAGGCTGCGGAGCCGAGCGCTGGCCTTGACCCTGCTCTGGCAAAGGAACTTCAGGTGCGGTGTGGCCATCATTGCGCAGCCATGCAGCTTTCTGAGTTATCGCTGCAGATCGCCGGCAGGTGGAAAATGGATGCAGTACTCTTTGATAGCCGGTAAGGCAGGGGACGCTAGTCTTGGAGTTTTTTCATATTTGCTGGTTCGATGGGTTGTTTTGCTTGCTACGGGGTGCCGCAGGAGGCGAAGGATGCCGCGCAGAAGATGGAGCAGGCGGTGGCCACGACGAAGGAGAATGCGGCCGAGACGGAGAAGCGGGTGATGGAGCGGGTGGAGGAGGCGGTGAAGGCGAAGACCCGACTGGAGGTGCAGGTGGAGGAGCTCAACGGGCAGATCACGGAGCTGAAGGAAAAGCTCGATGCTGCCATCAAGTGCGCCCCCCCGCCACCGCCACCAGCCCCTGGTACACAGCACTGGCTGCCCCCAAGGAATCCGCCCGTCTGAGTCATCCCAAGGGCAGGCGGGCTTATGCGGCACTGGCCCCTTCCGCTGGGCAGGGAGAAGGATGAGACCGCGAAGGCGAATGTCGTACTGGAGACGACGGCGCAGTCCAAAACGGAGATGCTGGACCAGCTGGTGGCGGCGCATCGCAAGGATCTCGAGGCGGTGTTTGAGGAGAAGCGGGGGATGCAGACCAAGAACGAGGTGCCTCCCCTGCCCCCCCCCCCACCCCCCCCCCCTGGCCACCATGATGACCACCTCCGACACCTGGTGCCGCTATGTCAAGTCCCTAACTATCGGACCCTGCAGTAGCCTTACACAATCCATTGCAGCCTGATGCCATTCTTATATGTGCATGGAGCGTAAATGCTTGCTGGGAACAACACCATAGCTGCCACAGTACAAATGAACAAGCCGCTCATTGCCAGGCATGCATGCTAAACACACACCCACCCACACCCCCGCCCTCCCCCCACACACCCACACCCACACCCATACCCCTCCCCCCCACAGACACACGCACGCACACGCACACGCGCGCGCACACACACCCACACCCACACCCACACCCACACCCACACCCACACACACGCACGCACATGGGCATACATGCGTGCACCGCAACTCACGATTCGCACTTGTGCAGCATGGCTGCATCGCTTGTATCCCCCTTCCGCATCGGCAATTCGGGTGTCATGGTAGGGAACGGAGCAGCCGCTGCCTCGGGCTGGATGTTTCCGTTGACACGGCAACAGCCGCTGCGTCACCGCATGGCGTCGCGGGGCACTGATGCCTGGCGTGCGGATGGCAGGGGCTGCAAGGCGAGATCGACGGAGCTGCAAGGGAAGGTGCAGCAGGCGCAGAAGGAGAAGGATGTGATGGAGGCGACGCTGCAGAAGCGCGAGAAGGAGAATGCGGAGGCGCGGGATGTGCTGGAAGCAAGCTACTCCAAGTGCGCGCCCGCTCCATGCAGCTTGCCCCCCCTTTCCCTCTGTTTGGAACCCTTTGGGGCGGTGTATCCCTCCGCAGACATGTTGCGCTTAACGCGCCGGGGTGTATCCCTGGTGCGCAGGCTGCTGGCGGATGTGACGGGCTCGAAGCAGTCGCTGGAGGAGAGCATGAACAGCATGACAAAGAGCAACGCCGAGCTGACGGCGGCCAAGACGGAGCTGAGGAAGGCTTACAGCGAAATGACGCTGGAGCGGGACACCCTGCGGAAGCAGCTGGAGGTCCCCCCCCCCCCCCCCCCCCTCCCCCCCCTCTCCCACCCACCTCCGCGGCCCCCCGCGCCTCATTTCACTCTCTTCTGTCCGCTCCCCCCTATGGCCCACGCGTCCGGATAACTCTGGGATCTTTGCCACACGGCCGACAAAGCAATCATTTCTTGTATGAATGGTCGAAAGGCTTTCGGTATCCGGCCTCATGTACAAGTAAGGAAAGGACCCAGGAAGTATAGAGTGTGTTGTTTGTCGACACTTTGGTTTCATTTTTTGGAATCATTTCTGCGCCTCCAAAACCACTCAAAGTACGCCGCACGTGGGACAATGATGCAGAAAGCAGTGAGTGGTTTAGTGGTTTACGATGCAGTGGTTTCTTGGCCTTAAAGCAGAGGCTACCGACTGTTTCCAACTGTAGTTAACAGCACAGCACTGCGCAGCACATTACATTTCAAACTTCAGAGCTGACTCTTTCCATACCCGGCTCCCCTACCAGCGATCAATAGTATCCGCTGCGCCAACGTATGATACCAATGCATATCCATCGACAAAAGATTCGCTCTGTGCTAGTTATCTCACGCGGAATCCTGTCTCATTGGGCCGCAGACCAAGGAGTCCGCGGAGGCGTCCTACCTCGGGGAGCGCCAGGAGCTGTACAGCCGCCTGACCACCTCAAACGAGAGCAACGAGGCCTCCAAGGCCAAGATCGTGGAGCTGGAGAAGAGCATCGAGAGCATGCACACGGAGAGCAAGCAGCTCAAGTCGTCGCTGGAGCAGTTCCAGAGCAGCATAGGCTCGGTGGAGTACGAGAAGACGCGCCTTCAGGACCAGCTGGAGGTGAACGCGCGCTCTTGCTGGCGATGTTGCCTGCTCCTTGCGCAAAATTATGGCGAATCCATGACGGCCATATGCATGGTGCTGAGCTTTCCAGGCATATGCTTTAGGATTTTAGGGTTTAGGTTTAGGGTTTCATCAATGTGCATACCGTGCTGGGCTGCTATCTGCTCAACGCTGAAAGTTTATGCAGTGGTGCCCACTGTGCTCAGCTTTTCATATGATGCATTATTATGACATTACAAAAAGTGTCCCCAGCTGTCAAAGCATTAAATACAGTCACACTCTGCTCAGCTTTTCTTGATTATACCTGTTTAAGCTGAAATATGTATATGGGCAGCAGTACCTGGCCTTGCTCTATTTGGTGAAGGATCGCAATAGTATCACTGCTGTGCTGAGCCGTTGTTAATCACTCGTTAAGAAAGTTTATATATACCTATACCTATACCGGCAAAAAGTTTGTTTGCTACATGTTGAGAACAGTAGCAATTGTACTCACTGCTGTGCTGAGCTTTTCTGTCAATGATGCGCGATAGCACATGATTATGCACTTTATGCTGAGCTCGCCGCGCCAAATGCTATGATAGCAGGGTATCTCATGCCAAGTACAAATGTACAGACCCTGCTGAGCTTTTTCCAGACACAACAGCACTTCTAATGAAATTGCACACAAGGTGCCAAGCATTCAAGTGCCAGATGTTATATTGTGCTAGTACTTATGACAGGCCAAACTTTAATGAAGTAATAAAAAATAAAAGTATCCGTGCTGCTCAATGTTGATATTGGATACAAATCGCCATAGGTCAAGCCACCGTCCTTTTTGGTGGTGCGTGAGTCTCTTGTGTGCGTTCCTGCACGTGTTCCAGGCCACTGTGAACCAGAACACGCGCATCATGGAGGAGAGCAAGCTAATGGAGGAGGAGCTTGTCGCGGTCCTGGATGAGAAGGACCGGCTGGAGGAGCGGCTGGGGCCGGCCGGGGACCAGGAGACGTTGGAGGGGCTGATCGGCCTCAACCCGGCGAGCGAGCTGGCGGAGCTGTGGCAGGGGCGCGACTGGGGGAAGTGGCGCGGAGTGCGCCTGTCGGCGGCAGGCCGCGTCCTGGGCCTCGCGCTCTCCGACCGGCGCATCGCCAAGCTGCCGCAGATCATCCGGCAGCTGCAGAGCCTCGAGCTGCTGCATCTCGACTACAACGGCATAAAGGTCCGTCGCCGCGCCCGCCCCTGCGGACGATACACACGCGCCGCCGACCTCTCATCACATATTTCCTTTTCCCTCCGCCTTTTGGATTCCTGCCTTGAAGTATCGTCGTCGTAGTGTCTCGGCGCCACTCGACGGCGCCATTCATGCATATTAAAGGGTGCTAGTAATAAGCATATGTACTTGCAGGGCAAAAGTATCAGAGGCGAACTTGAAGCAGTGTTCTCGCGCCGAGCATGCCGATGAGCTCCGAGCCAAAGCAAGCAGCGCGCATACTCGATAACTCGAAAACCCTGAATGGGGTATCGAGAATCTGGGTGTTGTCGTTCATATTTGCGCGTGTTTGCAATACAATTCATTGGACTCGGTACTCTCCCTCAGACTCGCAAATATGAACGCATGTGAATGTATGCAGCGCAAATAAGCATGTGGGTGACATAAAGAAGTCTACATTGAGCCATGGCAAATGGCATTCGACGCGACCCTAGGCGCAGGCACACAGAGTTTATTTGGACATCCCCATCATTCAAATTTCGCATTTATAGTTTGCGATTGCTCGTCAACGGACAGTCCTCCCTTTACTTCCACAAATAGCATGTCAAGGTTGATGATTTTTGGTTCATTGACGCTCCTACAGCCCTGAGAAATGTTGAATCGCCGGCCACAGGTGTTGGTGCCCGAGATCGGGACGCTGTCCTGCCTAAAGGAGCTGCTACTCTCCTACAACAAGCTGACGGCCGTTCCGTCCGAGATCGGCGGGCTCACCAACGTCCACACGCTTATGCTGGACCACAACGCCATTGTATCCCTGCCCGCGTCCATCGGGAACCTGGTCAACCTGCAGATCCTGGGAGTCTCCAACAACAAGCTGGCCAACCTGCCGCCCAGCATCATGCACCTGAAGAACCTGGTGCAGCTCTGGATCAACGACAACATGTTAGCCACTCTGCCGCAGGAGATTGGAGCGCTGGCCAAGCTCGAGACGCTCGTGGCGGGCCACAACATGCTCGAGCGCCTTCCCCCCCAGGTGGGCTCCCTTTGCATGCAGTACTTTGTCCCAATTGCATGAAAGCATCACTGTATCCTAGAACTGCTACAAGTATTTGTCATGATGTCTGATACGCAACAAACATTATCATGCCAT